>PVLD010027339.1:0-20906 GCA_004027595.1 Dinomys branickii | reverse complement strand
TACAGATAAAGTAGTAGGAAATTAGCAATGGTTGTTGTATTACATATTGATATCTTCAAAATGGTATCTCCAGAAAACAGAGACATGCAATAGTGATCAAACAAGTAATCATTAACTGTTCCTTTCAGTAAAGCAATAGAAGACAGTAGTGGGACTGCTAGCTATCCTGTATATACATGCATACATGATTTCCCCTTCTTTCCCTTCTTCTTTCCCACACCCCAGCTGCCCCTTACTTTTGCACATTTTCCTTTCATTTAACAATGTCTATTATACCTCCTAGCTTTTATTCACTGTTTCAGGTTCTTACACTAGTGAGGCAATACGTTGCTTACACATACACATCTGATTTATTTTACTTATGAGTATGGTCTCTAGTTGTGACCATTTAACTATAAAAGCCACGAGTTTATCTTTCTTTATAGCTGAGTAATATTCCATTATATAAAAGTACCACAATTTTTTTATGCAGTCCTCGGTGAATGGACATTTGGGTTGCTCCCACAATTTGGCAATTACATTTTGTGCTGCTATGAACACAAGTGCACATATATCACTGTGATATGATGTTTTCATTTCTTCTGAGAAAATACACAGAAGGGGAATAGCTGGGTTGAATGGGACCTCTAGACCTAGTTTGCTGAGGAATCTCCAAACTGATTTCCACAGTGGTTTCACCAATCTGCATTCCCACCAGCAGTGGAGAAGAGTTCCTATTTCTCCATAACCTCACCAGCATTTGTTATTGGTTGATTTCTTAATGATAGCCATTCTTACTGGGGTGAGGTGAAATCTCAGTGTTGTTTTAATTAGCATTTCTCAAATGACTAATGACGTTGAATATTTTTTCATGTATTTATTTGTCATTTGTATTTATCTGAGAAGTCTGTATTCATCTGAGCTCCCCATTTTTGGATTGGGTCTTTTAATTTGGAGGGGCTGATGTTTTTTTAATGCTTTATATGTTCTACATACAAGACCATTGTCCAAGGGACAGTCAGCTAAAACTTTTTCCCAATTTGTGGTTTTCTTTTTATGCTGCTGGTGATTTCTTTAGATGTGCAGAAACTTTTCAGTAGGATGAGATCCCAGTTAAACATGACAAGGGATATCCACTGTCACCACTCCTCTTCAATATTGCTTTGGAAGCATTAGCTGGAGCAATTAGACAACAGAAAGAAAAAAAGGAACAAGGATAGGAAAGTAAGAAATAAAATTATCACTATTTGCAGAAGACATGATACTTTACATGGAAGACCCCAAAAACTTCACAAGAAGACTCCCTGAATTAATTGACAAATTCAGCGGTGTAGCTGGATACAAAATCAACAGCCAAAAATCAACAGCATTCCTATACACAAACAACAAATAGACTGAGAGAGAAATTAAGGAATCCATACTTTTCACAATAGCATCCAAGAAATTGAAATATTTTGGAATCAATCTAACAAAAGAAGTGAAAGATCTATTCAATGAAAACTACAGTACTCTGAAAAAAGAGATTGAAGAGGATTTCACTAAATGGAAAAATACTCCTCCTCATGGATAGGAAGAACCAACATTGTGAAAATGGCCACACTACCAAAATTGTTGTACAGATTTAATGCAATTCCCATTAAACTACCATTAGCATACCTCACAGATCTAGAGAAAACATTCCTCAAATTCATCTGGAACCAGAATAGGCCCAGAATAGCAAAAGTAATCCTGGGCAATAAGGACGAGTCAGGTGGAATTACAATCCCTGACATGAAATTATACTACAAAGGTGCTATAATAAAATCAACATGGTACTGGCAAGAAACAAAACAAAACAGACCAGAAGATCAATGGAACAGACTGGAATACACAGACACAGCCACAAACACACTCAGCCACTTAATCTTTGATAAAGGTTCCAAACAAACTCACTGGAAGAACAATAGACTCTTTAATAAATGGTGCTGGAAAAATTGGTTTGCCACGTGCCAAAGACTGAAAATAGTCCCAAGTCTATCACCATGCACCAAACTCAAGTCAAAATGGATCACAGATCTCAATATTAAAAGAGAAACACTAAATCTACTGGAAGGGAAAGTAGGTAAAAACCTTGAAGACATAGGGGTAGGCAGAGAGTTCATGAACAAAAACCAAACTGCCCGTGAAATACTTCAAAGAATCTTTCCCTTTTAAATGCAGCCAGAGTCTGTGTAAGATTGTGAGGAGGTGGCTTTAAGTCAGTTCAATTCTGATATAGACTCACTTTGGAAAGTGTGGTATTTTATCCTCTGTCTCTTAATTATTTGTACACCAAGAAGACCTTTTTGCAACTTATGTGTCTTGGTGACTTTTCTCTCATTACTAAGACAAAATGCCTGACACCCAAAATGAAGGAAGGAAATGTTTATTTAGCTCACAGTCTGTGAAATTTTCAGTCCATACTCAGGTGGCTCTGAGGTAGAGTGGCACATGGCAGAATGCATCCATTCATGGCAGAGGTAGATAGTAAAGCAAACCAGAACAAAAGGGAGAAGTGGCAGCAAGCAGCCTCTTTATCTCCCTTACATATGTAAACTATCCACCCCACTGCAGTTTAGCACTCATAGCTGTGAATCAAAACTCTAAAAGCCTGCCCCATGGCTGCATAATGCTTTGGGGGAGCATTCAGACACAAACCATAAGATTATGTATAAAACTAATGGCCCTTTAAAGACAGCTTCTATTGCTAGTATTCTATAACATATTACCTATGAGTTTTTGTTTCTCACCTTTTTCCTAACCAAATTTATAATCTCCTCTCTTTTTTATTCAGCTCCACTTTATAACAGCAATTTTCAGGCACCTAATTCTTCAAGACCAACTCTGGTCATATGATAATTCAGTGTCCCATGATCAGGTACTAAGTCTTTATTAGGATCTGGTAATATACCAGTAGCCACCTTCTTGAAGAACCATTTGTTTTATGGTGTAAAGCAAGGAAATCCAGTACAACATTCTGCAAAAATAGACGTAATCTAAATTACCATTGTACAATATAGTAGAGATTAGTTACATATAGCCACTGATCATGTAAAATGTGGATAATGAGTCCTTGCAGGAAGATCACAAGTTCATGACCAGCATTAGAAATATAGTCAGACCCTGTTTCAAAAGAAACTATATGTAGTGAGATTGAGATATTAATTTTTATATTTTTAATTTTTAATAATATAATTAGCTACAAGTAACTTCTTCTTAATATAGTGTGGATAGCATAAGCATGGCTTCTTCCCACCGCTAAGCGTCTACTCTGTGGCTCTCCTATAGCAGAGACCCTCCAATGTATTCCTGCTGTGATAGAACCTCCAGCCCAAATAAATATGCTATTTCTCCAAAATAACAAAGTAACTTGCTTCTCACTCTGCCCCCATCTAAACTGTCCTTTTACTTCATGCCACTCAAGACTTGCAGATTTCTAGTTACTAGAAAGTTGGACAGCAGCACCCATTAAAGGGTATACAGGCTCTGACAACATATGGTATTGTTTCTCTATTTATGAAAATACTTTGGTTTAGAAAAAAAGGTGGGATATGATATAAACCAATTTCTTCATTACTTTAACTGACTCTGTTATTTAGTTTATGATGCATGCCCCAAAATTTTTGGCTGTAACTTGTTAGTGATTTCAATAAAGGAAACAGTTCTTCAAATTATGAAGACCAAGAACGCTACTATGAAGTGAAAAAATGAAGGAATATATCACTCAGAGGTTTTATAGGAAAATATCTTATATGTCTATACATATATATTAGCATAAATAGGAAAGTAAAGCAACACAAACTCAAGAAGAGCAAGACTACTCGGTATTTAGGGCTTCAGGATGAGTTTCTGTTTCACTTGAAAAGGAAAAAATCCAAAGGAGGAAAAATGTTTGGAGAAAGTGACACAAATCTGGAGTGCCAGTGAAAGCGAAGAGGTGTGTCTATCACAGCCTCAGCAAGAGTTCCAGCAGCAGTCACAGAAGTCTATAATTCCTCAGGAATTTACAACTGGCAAAAGTTGAACTTTTACCTTCACTTTCAGGGAGAAATTAGTTTGGAAAGCTAAAATGCCTTCATCCACTTTGAGTAACCCCCCACATCTTCTCTTAGACTTCTGTCTCCACCCTACCCTTGCCAATGGAAGATTTGACTACCTAGTTCATGCACAGCCTTATCCATCATGATGAGAGACACACCTCGTAACACTGCCAGATGTCTCAGCTTTCAAAAGTTGAGAGGCCAGGCTTTCACATGGTCTTAGACAAGAAGCTACCACAGCTTGGACATCCTAGTTTTACATACCATCTATTTTATTGCTCCTCCTACTCATTCTGGATTTAGATGATATCCTGCACCATGGTTGCATAAATTTGACTTTTTAAGTGGTACCTGGGGAAGCCCAGTAATACAACCTGGATATGTAGAGAGTTTATGTTCTCTTTGTCAAGCCTGAATCAATATTATAGTAAACAAAAATGGTTCGGTTTGGTAAATCCCACTATTTACTTCTTCCTATAAAATAATCCAAGATACAGCATTTCCATATGGCCTTTCAGAAAATAGCCCAGGTACATTTTCTCTTGAAACCATGGGCATAGTGATAATATTGTATCTTGTATTTGCTTTTTTTCTTGCCTTGGTTACCTTTTACAAATTCTTTCTCTCCTGGATATTCAAAGGGTCTCTCAACCCTCTGTCAATAAAATATTAGTACTATTTTTGCAGGCCCTCTTTTCTAAAAATCTTGGACTAAGTTAGGAACATTTAGTAATTGTGTACATGCAGATGGTGAGTTGTCTATGAAAGGCATTTCTAGGAAATAAAGGACACTTGTCATGGAAAAGAACAGAAGGTTGTAAGGAAATTTGTACTAAAATGAGGTGATACAAATTGCATGAAGCAGAAGAAAAAGCAGTATTGTAAGTAGCAGTAATGAAGATGAGAAATAACTACAATTAAGCTTTGGGTTTCTCTCAACATTTCTTTCAAGGGCAAAAAAGGGTAATACCTTTGGAATAAGAAAAGAAGGGTGTTGACAGAAATTGAACAAATGAACCCCCATAGAAGAGCATGCAAATGGAATTGTCTTCCTCCTTTCCTCTATAGACTTTTTTAGCATTCTCTGCAGACATTTATATCAAGACTAACATTATTATAAGTTCAAATAAGCAAAAAAGAATGGTGAGTGATCTTGGGTAGTTCCGTGTAAAATGAATAACAAGTAAAGAATATAAAGTAATGTTAAAGAATATTGAAAGTATGCAATGATCTTTTTGTCCTAGTTCTTTTAAGGGTTTTCATTTTAAATTTTGTTTAAAACCCATTTAGACACAGAAATAGACTAACATGAAGAAATTATATTTGTATTCTAGTGAAGGTAAAAATTTCTCTGGAGTGAGACTGTAAATATATGTCAGTTTCTTTATATTCTCTGTTAAGTATCCTCAAACATTTACATGTAGCAGAATTGTCTGGAAGTGTCATTGCAACATATTGTGTCCTGCCTTCTCAGTCGCTGATTCAGTAGATCTATGCTAGACCTGAAGAGCTAGCATTCGTAACAGGTTCCTAGGTGATGCTGATGTCACTGACCCCAAGAATAAACATTTAGAATCACTGCTCTATGTTACTTGGAAGAGTGCTATTGAACAAAAGATACAATTTTAAGAACTATGCTGTTCATAAAGAATTAAGTCTTTCCATTGCAGAATCTCCGTGGGAAACTGTCACAAGGACAAAATTGAAAATTAAAATCACTCATGTCCTACAGTTTTACACTTGAATGCAAAAATTCAATTTCCACTTTGAATGTGGGAAGATATTTTGAAAAGACATTTCACAAACAGCTAGAAGTGATCTTGTTTTTGTGAGTGTAAGACAGTGTTGTGAAATTTTTTTCTACTGTATAGGAATAAAGAAAATATTTATGCAAAACCATTGGGATGAATTAGCTGAGGTCTCTTTCAATTTCTCTTTCAATAATGGATAATATTTGCTGACACATGTGTGTATCTCTTACTTTTTAAAAGATAATTCTGATGCCCAAAGTTTCAGTTTTCTACCCATTAGAGAAATCAGAGACATTGAAAAATTGCTGTTTGAAATGTTAATAACAGTGAAAGTTTATTTGAGAATTCAAGCTATGTAAGACATCGTATATGAAAGTAATCTCTTTTTTAACATTAGTCAAAAGGAAACATGTATAAAAGGTGTAGAACACGGGTTTTGACCTCTGATGACCTTAGAATAACATGAAACTTTTATATTTTTATTTTTTTATTTTTAAATTTTTTTTGGCGGTACTGGGGATCGAACTCAGGACCCTGCGCTTGCTAGGCAGGCCCTAACATGAAACTTTTAAAGAAATGGGATTGTCATGCCTGTTTTCCGATCAATTCAGTCTGGGAGTAATATATTAGTTTTATATTCTCACATAAGAAATTACTATGGAGTTAGAATATGAAAGCAACCTACATATGCTATGTCACAGTCTCCATTATCAAAACATGGGTTACATGATTTCTTTATTCAGAGTTTTGAAAAGGTGAAATCATTATGGCAGCCAGAGCTGTGATTTCATCTGAAGCTCAGAGCCTTTTTCCAAGGTCATTGGCTGTTTGAATAATTCAGCTGTGTGTGGTTGTTGGATTGAAATCCTCAAGTCCTGCAAAGGCAACTACCATTTTCTACCATGTACTCTTTCCCTAACAGAGCAGTTTGCTTCCTCGGTGCCAGCAGGATAGCCTGTTGGCTATCTTTAATCTCTTTTCTTTCATCTGTATTTGACCTATAGAGTCTCCTTAAAAGGATTGATTAATTCCAGTGTACTCAGAGTAATTTTATAACTTCAAGACAACAAAGGTGACCTTCATTTCACCAACACACTATTTGTGCTCCTGCTCTGTAAAGTAACCCAATAACAGGAGTCCTAACACATCACATGAACGGGCCTTATCTGGATATGGGGGAGGAATTGTACAGTTTGTATACACAAGCTAGGAAAGAATATTGAAGTCAACTACAGTTCTGATTAGCATAGAGTGCACCTCTGATATCAATATTTTTAAAGCTATAATTCCAGTGAGCAGTCAGGTTATGAACTATAGGTCTGATATAGAACCTAAAAGGAGAGCTCTTCTTTTTTATATTATGGAAAGTATAAGGAAGCTTTTTACAGTTTGTTTCTAACAAAACTGGGGCAACATTCAATTTAAAACTTTAATTGTTAAAAAGAGGTCCTTAAATCTCATGTAGTGGCAACTCCAGGGGTTTTTTGTTTGTTTTTGCTTTTTACTTAAGTTGATTGCTACAATTTAGGTATGCGTAATAGCTACATTCATCATAGGGAATTTGTATCCATCCATGGTATATCTTGATTCCTCTTTCATTTTTTCCCATTCCTGTCCCCTCCTTCCAAACTCCTTTCCCCTCTCTGTTCTCAAAGGATTCCAGGTTTTTAGGCAGGACCAGAATCGGCAGACCTGGAAAGCAACCACACAGACTGGGACAAACATTGCCTCCTAACTCCATAGGACTATAAGACTGGGGACAGCTGTAAAGGACTTCTGAGTTTGGCTTCCTATCTTTGAAGTGGATATTATTACACAAGAGTATGTGAGATAATGCATACAAAACCACTGACATATTGGCTTACTCAGATTCTTCCTGCCTCTTTTCATTCCTTCCCTTCTTCTAGCAGAACTTATGGACTTGGTCAAGCCATGAAATGCCAAGATAAAATAGTGACTTATCTAACTGTATCTTAGTAATTAGGAATAATTTTATTATCAGAAAATTTAACTATTATATAGGTACTATTAATATAGCCCCAAAAGTCTTCAAGCAAAAATCCAGGGATTTAAAAAATAAAATGTCCATCTATATTTGGTTAAAGCTGAAAGAAACTTGCTTGAGAAACCACCAAATCTTGAAACATCAAAACATTCGACCTACTGAGTTCATAATACCACAGATTTTCCAGGAAGGAAGATCCCAGGCAGATCTTGGGTTTGAAAACTTCTGCGTGAAAAGATACAAGGATCATCTCGGATGAAGATGTGTCTAGAGTTGGTATGGCTGGTGAGACTGTGAGGAGGGAACTTCAGGGTCCTAGAGGTGCTAATGAGGGTGACTTTGGAAACAGAAAGTCTTCTCAGCACAGAAACAATTAAAAGTATGCTATACTCATATACTTTGGTCATGGCTGTCTGCTCAAACTCCTACAGCCAGTCCCATAAAATATCCATGCATGTTCTGTGGTGATGTCTTTGACAGTTTGCAGTGCGAATCCAGGTCAGGCACTGTATCATTTTAGATACTGTTTTGCTCAAATATCTCTTTATTTTTAATAAAATAGAATTAATAGAAAATAATTAATTTCTATCAAAGTTTTAGTGAAAACTGAAGTTTACTCTGTTGACTACCTTAAGAATATATTGACCTTTAAGGCCCATCTAAAACTACCTAAGGAAGCTCTTGTTCATTTAAAGAGACTTAAGTTATCAATATACCTATAGAAGAATCTTACAAGGAAAGATGTAAGTCCATATGTTATGGAGATAAGAATGCTTATGATATTTTGATTTAATGTTTTGCATCTGCTTTGTGCAAAGACATACAGATGTCCAAAATTATAAGCAGGGAAAATGACAGAAGGGTCCAATAGAAAGAGAGAAATGAAGATGTGGGCAGAGTGTCAGGAAATTAAAATCTATCATGAACGGTTGTTTGAGGAAAAACGTGTGAAAAATAGAAACATATTGGTTTTGAATTATATTTTCATTAAGAGGAACAAAAATAGATGGATTACTATAGTGATAACAGATTACAAAAAAGAAATCACTAAGCCCACATGTTACTTTTTTACACTTCTCCACACAATAGAGTGATTTTCACATGGAGAAAAGGAGAGCCCTCATAAGGTTGACATGTATGTAGCAAATTAGATCCACTTCTGGTGAGGTGTCTCTGTGAAAGTTGTTCTGCCTTAGTAACAATATATTTTTATGCTACATAGTAGTTATTTCAAGAAAGTCTTTATAAAACTGTTACTAAAGAAATAACTAATTTAAACAATATCACGTTACAAAGTAGTATAGAATATGAGTTTAATTATTCTATGGTAATGAAAAATTACAATTGATTTAAAAATGTTACCACAGTATAATAAATATTAGAACTAATTTGGTAGAAGATTTACAAAACTTCTGCAGTGCCTATATATAAAACTCAAAAAGCAATTATGAGAAATATCCAAATCCATGTAAATAAATACATATTGTCTATAATAACCATGGGTTTTTCAGAATCAATATTATTAGCAATTCAATGAATTTCAATCAATGCCACAACAGAGATTAAAATTAAAATCAAGAAACTGATAAAAAATGTGTATTAAAATCCTAAAGGGATTAGTATTGTCCAAAACAATTATGACAATGTATAACAATAATAGAGATGCACAATATCTGATTTCCATGCCTATTAAATGTACAGTACAAAGATTATGTGATACTGATGAATGTACAGTCATATAAATCAAAAGATCAGAACTGAGAATCTATAAATAGGCTCACACATATATAGCTAATTGTTTTTTGACCAAATTACAGTAACATATAAATGGATTAAAGATAATCTTTTAAAAAATAGTGCTAGGGCTGGGGATATAGCTCAGTGGAATAAGCGCTTGCCTAGCAAGCGCAGCATCCTGAGTTCGATCCCCAGTACCGCAAAAAAAAAAAAAAAAAAAAAAAAAAATAGTGCTAAAACATTCGTATGAACTTATGAAGAAAGAGGAACAACAATAAATTTAATTTTGCTTCACAACTTACAGCATATAGAAAACACTCAAAAGTATCATGTATCTAAATGTAAAATGAAGTTATACAATTTCCATAGGAAATCGTGTAGGACAATGTTTGTGATTAGGGGATTAATATCATAAAGCACCCAAAAGAAAACTCATTAAAGGCAAATTGGACAAATTTGACTGCATTAAGATGAAGAATTTCTGCTCTTTGAAAGATTTTTCAAATAATTATATGATGATTTAGGAAAACTAATTGAGTGGGAGGAAATTATTTGTAAATCATGTACCAAATGAAGCCTAACACTAATAATGCATAAAAACTCACAAAATTCAATAGTAACAAGTTAAACAAGTAGAAACTTTGAAAAATATTTGATTGTTACTGTACTAAACAACATATAAGCTCATGAAAAGCAAATAAGAACATAAGAATTATCATAGGTCACCAGGAAATGCAAATTTAAAGCCCAAATCAGATACCATTACATATAAGTTAATGTTATTGTCAACATATAAGTTAATGTTATTTTTAACTGGAAGACCAAACATTGCTGATAAGAAGCAATATGGTAAAACTATTGTGCTAAATTATTTCTTGATTTCTTATAAATGAAAATATATACTTAAAAATTAAGCTAGTAATTCTGTAGCTAGTTATTTATCCAAGAGAATAAAATCTGTGTTCCCAAAACATACACACAAAACACATGTACGTGTATGTTTATAACAATTTTGCTTACACCTACTAGAAATTAGACAAAATAAAGTATTCCTTCCCTGGGGAATTTTTAATCACATTGAAAACATTTATAAAATAGAAAACTATTCAGAAGACAAACCAACTGCTCATACATGGCATAATTTAGATGAACAACAAATACATTTTGCCAATTAAAAGAATCTTTTCCTTTAATTATAATGAATTCTTTTAATCTATTCTTTTAAGTTTAAAAATTGTGTTTTTATTTATGTGAAATTTTTTGAAGGGTAAACTATGGAGTCAGAAAATGACCTAATGTTTGACACAGTAAGAGAGGAACTGAAGAGAATTGGAGAGTTGAAGTTTTGCTCCATCTCTTTCTATGATTTTGATAACACAATTGTGTACTTTTGTCAAAACTTACAAAATTTTATTATATATAAATGATATATATGCATATATGTATGTATTAAAATTGATCATACAAAACTCAGATTGTAATAAAAGTTCAGAAATAACTAAAAATTGTTTTTCATTAACATAAGTCAAGGTTTTATTTAAAATAAAGAAAATATTGGGCAGGGGATATAGCTCAGAGGCACAAGTACCTGCTTGGCAAGCCTAGGGTCCTGAGTTCAATTCCTAGTAAGAAAGGAAAAAAAAATACAAGAAAATATCAACCTCAATCACTAGAACCCAAAATGTATATATACATATGTGTGTGTGTGTGTGTGTGTGTGTGTGTGTGTGTACAGGATAGCTAACATAGTTGTACTACTGACTTTTGTTGTTTTCTTGAAAGGAACAGTTAATGTTTAGTTGTTTGATCCATCTTACATGCCTATATTTGCTTATCTGAGTAACCAATTTGAGGGTATCAGTATGTAGTACAACAGCCGTTGTTAATTTCCTATAGCCTTATCTGAAATTCTCTATTGTTTGTATTGTTTTTGTGGTTTTTTGTAAATGTATGTGTGTCTGTTAATGTTTTTGCTCTTTTATCTCTAAAATTAAAAAAATTAAAAATGTCTGTTTTTATAAGATAATGAATAAAATGTAGAACACATAGCCTGTCTGGATATCTGGAAACTACCAGAAAGCCCTATCATCCCCCTGGGGGAAAACAGGAAAGCTATTGGATAAATTTAGTCAATTTTTAGCAGGCTGATTAATTCTGATTGAATGAACCATGACATGTGGCACTGATGTGTTAGAAATCTACCTCAATGGCAAGTCCATGGGCTCTGGGCTCAGCGCAGCCCTCTTCATTTGGACGGGTGGTTTATATAAACCCTTAAAGATTTGCCCTATGTGTACATAGCAATAATTGGTGTGATATAAACTATATCCATTATGAGAACAGAAATACAAGAAGATCCTGGGGTCAAAAAGATGAAATGAATATACATATATTTATATTTGCACTTATTTACTTTTTTTTTTTTTTTTTTTTTTTTTTTTTTTTTTTTTTTTTTTTTTTTTTTTTTTTTTTTTTTTTTTTTTTTTTTTGCGGTACTGGGGATTGAACTCAGGACCCTGCGCTTGCTAGGCAAGCGCTTATTCCACTGAGCTATATCCCCAGCCCCCACTTATTTACTTTTTAATGCTACAGAAAGACATGCTACACTCATGATAAGAACAATTTAAGAATAGAACCAATGGAGAACTAGTGAGCTCTCTCTCATTAAATAAATGAGTAGCAACCACATTGATTAACTGGCAGACTGTAAGTTATCTTCCCACTTGGAGAATCTTGAATATTTCTGAAGTACCTACCATGAATGGGTCATTATTTTATTGGGGATTCAAACTGCAAAGGCTGTTGGCCCTTAAAAGTATTGACTAAACCAATGTATCAGCATAACCTATGGGCTGTTCATTCAGCAGATAGTTATGCAGAATCCAACCACTTCTCAGCATCTCTACCCTCATCACCCAGGTCTAAGCTCTCCAGTCTGCACTCTTGAATTTCTGTCTCTAAACAGAGCTCACTGCTTCTGATTTCTCCACCTTAATCTGATATCAGCAAGGCATCTTCCATGTTATTTCTGGAACAGGCCAGGAAATCTCCGTGTCTTTGTTCTCTTCGGTCTGTTTACCTGAGATGTTCTTTTACCTGGTCCTGTATGACTCCTTATTATTTTCTTTTTAATTTCTTTGGTCAAGGTCCCATTTCAGCCAGGCCTTCCTTGGTCTCTCTCCATACTGAAACTTTATAGAACTCTCCTACTTTTTCTATGCCTATGTACTATTATATGATTTTTAAAACTTAGTTGTCTGTCTCCCCCCTTATATGTAAATACCACAATTTTCATGTTTTCTGTTCTTTACTACCTTCCTGGTGCCTAAAACAGTGTCTGTCACAGTAAATATTTGTCAAAGTAGCAGAAATATTAAAAATCTATAATGGTACCAGCCATGTTCTTTCATGTCTCTCTTGGTGCTAAGCCTCAATGTTAGGCCTGAATCCTCAAAGCACCACCTTGCCTTAGAGGCTTTCTTTGTGAAACAGGTGAAGAAGCCAAACTTATCAGAGAACAGGTAAGCATCCTAGAGTTCCGTAGTTGGTTGGTCCTAAGCCAAGATGACTTTAAGGTTTTGCAGCTTCGCTGTTGACCACATACTAAATCAAAAGCATATTTCACTCTACTTTTCTTATCTTATTCACCCTAACCAAAAATATGAGCCATGTGTCTCCCAGGAAGAACTGACCTATTGATTGTTAAACTGTTACAAAGACATTTGGAAGATTAAAAGCATTTTCCCAGCTTGGAGTTGATGGATATTATGTGGTACTGCATCTCAGGGAAGTCAGGACCTCCAGATTTCCATGGCAACAGCAAGCAGCTGCTCACAAAGTCATTTCCTGTGGAGTAGTAATCCTTTCTAGTGTCAGCTAGCAAGAAATCTACTAACGTATTAGGATGTGGCTATTGTCAGTATTACTGGTTCTCTTTAGACCTATATCTGCTGTTTTCTTTTCATTTTCACTTTAAATGTTAGTTAACATCATTATAAAAAATGTGGAAAAGAAGAGTAAATTCATAATCACATAATCCATCACAATCACCTCAATGTCATGTATTTTGATGCTTATCCAAAGGCAATTCTGGCTATGTCATCTTTTAGCTTCTTCACCTTAGGAAAATTTCTTCACATTTATGAGTTAAAGTGCAACTTGGCTGTCACTGACATTAGTGATCATTAGATTATAAGTTTTTCTTTTTTTAAGTTTTAATATTTTAAGATTAAATAACATGTAAAGGGTTTTTTAGTGTTTAGTGCTTCATAATATTTATGTTTTCCTTTAGATCTCTTTTTGTCTCATGTTTTCTGACCCTTCTTAGATGTATCACTACTTCTAGGGAGCAATTTCAGAAGCACATTTAAAATGCTTAATCATCAGAAAATAATACCTCATAAAAGGAAAAGAGTACTGACATGTGAAAGATAAACCTCTCTACATGAGTTAGGCTTCCTCAATTGCCAATTTATGCTTTTGAAGTTTTATTTTTAGTAGTACATTTTTGTACCACATAATGCTTACTGTGGGGAGTACGTACATGTACATAACACATCTTAGTTCTTTATTTTTTCCATTCCCTTCCCTGGTTTTCCCTTCCTTACATCACTTTGTTTCCTCCACTTTTGCAAAAGATCTCAATTTCTTATAAGCTCTGACTTTCTTCCCTGTTAATTCTGATGATATAGAGTGTCTGTGTCTCACAGCAAACACATCCCATGAATCTGATGGCAAGTCTCATTTGCGTGGAACACAGAATCACCATTCCAAGGACTTCTTTAGATGCACAAGTATCTCATGTCCTCTGCTCTGTATCCAACCCTCCGAAAGCCTCTGATAGCTAGCACACTGACTCTGCTTTTTGTTAGCAGTGTGGGCTTCAGTTCTTTGGTTTTCTCATTCTTAGAACATAAATGATACTGCACTCACAATTGTTGTTACTGACAAGTGAGTTAACACATGAAAATTCTCCATACAATTGTTGGTAAATTCTGCCCACACAAGCGGAAACACTTGGGCTCTCAGAAAAATTAAGGGGAAAGTTTTAATTGCCTTTTCTCACCACTTGCATAATTTTTCTTTTTCACTTGGAGAATAATTAAGCTATAACTCTTTTTTAGTTTTCTTAATGAAAAATCTGTTTCCTGTGGAGTTTTTGAGCTATTTTGCAGTTCTCTGTCTGTAATCATTGGTCATATTGCACATAATGTCAGCATCATCACACATGAGTACAAAAGTTTGATGTCAATAAATTTTGCCTTGTCTCATACTGAAAATACTTAAAAAACACTTCATAGCTTGTGAAGCACTATTCCTGGCACTGATTAGTTTTGAGGCAATGGTCTGTCCCCAGTTCATTGACCTTCCTTTGCTTTGGGCCCCATATTCAGTGGATTTTGTTCCTAATTATGAACACAATATTTAATCCAAACTGACTTCCTCAATAGTGATGTCATTTAATAAATATTTCATCAGCAAACATATATGTGATCCTTTGTGTACGCAGATACTTTGTTTCCTTGTCAAATACACATTCATTCTCACAGGGCCTACTAAAAAAAAGCTGAAGGGATATTAGCTGGACAGTTCAAGCAGTCTGGAAAATAAATATTTGGATTGGTTTGGGGAAGGTGGGAAGTAAACTTTAAAAGATTTTAAACCTTATTAAAAGGCATATCAGTAGATATCATAGCCTTTGATGTCATGTTTTGAACTGAAATTAACGATGACTATGATCAATAACATTCATAGGAAGAAAATGAATGGATCATTTCTAAAGTGGAAGAAGTCCCTGTCATTCTAAAGCAAACAGGAAATCACAAATATTCAAACAGCATTTGCTTAAAATGTAATGTTTGTCAAGTGCACAATAAAGCAGAGCTGTTGCGAGTGAGGTTATTAATCCTGCTCCAAGTATCAACTTGAGATATCAACTTGTTACCAACCACGTATCCAACTTGTAAATGATTTTTCTGCATAGTAATAGTGGCAAACAACACTGCGGGCTAAAGTAATTCTATTGCTATTTGGAGTTTTAAAATCTACCATACATAAAAGACTCTACCCAATGTTCCTTCTTTACAATAGAGTAGACGAAGCAGGAGCTTTGCTAATAACAGGAAATACCACATAATTTAAGTGTACATTCCACAATCACTATTGCTAAGAGCATAAAATCATGCTGAAGATGGAATGAAATCACTTTCATTTTAAATATCAGAAAGGGGAGAAAGAAAACGATGTAAAATTTATCTATTAAATATTTGCCTCTGTTCTGTGTGCTCAAGCACCACAATAATAGAAAGCATTGAATAATTATTCCTTTAGATAGAAGAAAGTTTATTAAATAGAAAAGACATTTTAAAGGGGATTTTTAAAACTTTTAAGACAAGTTATTTTTCAAATTACTTTTGTTAAATGAGGTTTCTGTGCTTTTTTGTTTTAAATAGTGAGAAGCATCAGAAATAATATAGTGTAGAATTCTATAAGAATACACCTTGCAAATATTTGCACTTTCTTTAATCTTTAAAATTTATAGAATTACAACTTTAAATAAAAACACAGAAGAATTCTGATCTGTGCATTAATAACAAGGTTGAGGTGGGAGTAGGTTTTACAGAGCTAGTGTGAAAACATATAGATCAGCACTGAAATAGGATGCAGTCAAAATGTTCATGGACCACAGCACATTAGCAAAACTGGCTAAACTCAATAACACAGAAAAATTAAATCAAAGAATAGAAATAACTATGTTTAATAGAACTAGCATACTGGCTTAATAACAAAATGATGAGTATTATTTTCAAATACACTTCCTGTAGTCTCTAGGGAAATGGACATGTACATAGCATTATGAATCCAATTACTCTAAATTGCAAGAAATGGCATAAGAAGTTTAAGAAATCATAATTTTATATACATAAAAATAAATATCTTTCTTTCTTTGGTTGCAACTATCATTTTTAATCTACTCTGACTATACACAAGTTTCAGGCACTTGAAATGATAGAAAATGACTGCCTGACTGCTCAGATTTTTTCTCATCATCTTGATTGATAGTGGAAATTTTCCTCCTCTCAAAGAGACTAAGAGTAAATTATTGCAGTAAGTCCTGCCAGGGATAATTCTTTTTACTTTTTTCTTTTCCTTCTTTTTTAGTTCTTTCTAAAAGCCAAATTCTTACATTTGTCTAATACTCTTCATTTCTTTATGTAATACTATTAGTAAAAATCCATTAAAGTATAAAAAAATCATACTGTTAATTTAAGGGAGAGGAAAAGATCAGTTTCATTATGTAACATACCTAGTCTTCATTCATGTTATTAAGAACAATGTCTCTTTGCCCCAAGACATTTAACTATCATGTATGTTGGTCCCATACTACGTCTGCCCAAACCAGCCATCATAATCATAGAATTTCCTAGGATTTTTGGACTTTTAGTGATTAATGTGGCAAGATGTGCTTAGCTATTACATGCAATTGGAAATTTTATGGAGAAAAGGTGCCACTGTAGGAAAGAAGAGATAATGAGGTCATGTAGAAGGAAAAGCAAATCATTGATCAAAACTGATGAAGATTCTGAAGTTGTTAAGTAGATTCTAAGGAAGCATGGATGTAAGACTAGTAAGCATTGAGTACTAAGTTAGGAAAAGAGAAATTACGATTTCTTAAAACTTCTTATGCCATTTCTTGCATTTTAGAGTAATTTAATTCATAATGCTATGGACATGTGCATTTCCCTAGAGACTACATGAAGTGTATTTGAAAATAATGCTCATCATGGTAGCCTCAACATAACTGTACTTACATAGTGACTCAGGGATCGAATAACAAAGGGTCTGGTGAGAAAGGTAAAAGCAACATCACCTTGTATGACACAGCCTTGAAAATCAAGCAGTATTGTCTCTACCCTTGGTTTGCTAGTAAGTTACAAACTCATCCAGATTAAATGGGAACAGAATTAGAGTATCTGTATTGAAGAGAGCATTGTAATGTTCCAGAAGGTCTTGTTCTAGACTAGTTTTGTTGACCATATGACATATGTGCTGCAGTGGGCTGTTTGTACCATTGAAAGGTCTTAATGGTTCACCATCACTGTTAGATAGTAACAGGGAACACATTATAGCATATTTTTGTTTTATGAGGATACAAGGTCTAGCTACTTAGTTCAGACTGGTCTTGGACTTACTATGTATGCCAGGCTGGCCTAGAACTCATGATGATCCTCTTTGCCTCAGTTCCCCAAGTGCTGGGATTACAGGCATAAACCACCACACCTGGCTTACAGCTATTTTTGAAAAGTACAACAGAAGATTGAATAACTTGCTGAAACTGAATAACAAGTGATAAGATCAATATTAGGTTTATGAATATAAGACATTAGGCATCCATAAATAACTCTTCAAGAATGAGAAAAAAATGAGATGGAGTTATAGCATAGTCTTGTAAAGTGGATGGGGAACAGGATATAGGATATATTTCTAACCTTTATTCAAGCTTTGAAACTTTATTTCTGGTATCAATTTTTTCTTTTCAGGACTTTTCACTGCTCCCTGTATACTAAGTTTCTATATCATAGTTGCTTTTGAACCCATGGAAGTCAGGAAGCAAAGATAGAAGGAGGAACCAGGCTTAAGAATACACTTTTCCAAGCCATACCCTCAGTGAACAGCCTCTAAGGAGATTCCACCACCTAACAGCACATTCAGCTATTAAACTTATCAGTGGAGAAACTCATTGATGAGTATGGCATCTCCATAATACAATCACCTTCTAAACTCACGACAATTTCAGGGAACATTTTAGCTCTAAATGATAACATGAGCTATATTAATCAACCAGGAATTATTATGGCTCCGTGCAATGTTACAGCAAACATTACAAAACCCAAAAACTGACATTTGCATTGTACAGTGCAATTATATCTCATGGGATTACACAAACACAAGCAGAAATAAGTTTTCCATGAAGACTTTTAATCATTTTAAATCAGTTTTATCTGGTTTTTGCTCATTTCTCAGCACTCTGGATACTGAAGTTTTTCTCATGTAACAATTGTCATGTCTTTGGACAAATTGAAGACAAAAGTTCTCTCCTCTGATGGTTTTCAAATTTCTATGGGAAAAAAAGTCTGTCTTGAGTGAAAATAGTATTCAAGAATGATATGAAGGGTTTTCCACTCAATGGCTGAAGCAGAAAGCTTGTTGCTCCCACAGCAACATCTGGGATCACTTTGCCAACTGCGGCATGGTATTTCTCATATGTATATATGATGTGGTTACTAGCAACTTGGCATTTTAGAAGTGAAGATGGGTCTCAATGGAAAAAGGCAAATACCATAGTCCTCTCACAGAACTCAATTTTTCATGCCTTGCTTATAAAATTAGAGTCCACTAAATTATACATCATTAAAACTAAAAACAGTTCATTTCAGCCTTCATAATCAGAGGACTTTTATAATCTTCCTACCATGAGAAGATGCCTCATTAACAAAGCATTGATATGGAAAAAGGATATTGCAAAATATTTCCTATGTTATTTTGAAGACTTCTTCCTATGGTCCTTTTGCCCCATACTTACATATATTTTCCAGCCACATTTGTTTTTCGCAGGACACAGCTGTTCTTTTCAGACAAGCAATATTTTTTCGCCTTAATTATTACAGCAGAGCTAGCACTATCCAGCCTAGACTGGTATGCAATAGTTCCCAGAAGGATGAAAACTAATAGGTTTACAAAGGGCTTAACGTTTTACAAAATTCAGACACATTGAAACATGGTGGAGAAATCATGTATTTGGAAATGAGCTTGAACTTTGTAGCTGACTGACCTTGCCAAATTCCTCAAACTTACAGAACTTTAATTGTTCCTTCCTGAAATGTTTTAAACATACACCCTATAAATTTACTGCAAATATGAAGTTAGAAAAAAACATATAAAGTGAACATGAAATGACCTCAAAAATTGTATGTGTAATACTTACATAGCAATTTTTTAAAAAATGCCAACTCCTTATTCAAAAGGAACTGTCTCAGTGTGTCCAGTGTGTCTGGGATAAGGCCACAGTAACAGGCCTCTACTTAAGAGGCAGCTGTGAATCCCAGCTGTTAACCCCAGGAAAAAACTAAGTTTCAACCTCTGTTAGGACTCAGATTGTGAGCACCGTGACACAATTCTACTTCCATATCATATGTCACATGCAGTGCTGTTCAAAAACTATTTCTAGAATAAATGATTAAATGAAGCATCAGTATTTTAAAAATCTAGGTGTTTTTGCATTTGGATTTACATTCAAAAGTCAGAACACTATAAATATGGTACAGTTTTTTCCACAAAGATGAACACCTAAAATAAAGTGTGGAAATTACCTAAAAATTTCAATTACCTATGGTTTCCTTGTAAGCTAAAATCATATCGTTTATGTTATAAACACCTTTTCTCTATGCATGCATTTTGTAGTGAACCCTTGACTTTTAGTAGGAGCAGATTTATCTGCATTAGCAGGTAAAATAATATCATATCATCTTTAGTTTTCTCTGTTCAATTTTCCACAAAATTCAATTCATCATAATTTCTCTAAAAGTTATATTTCTGCTTTTGTGGAGACTCATTATCTGTTATGTTTTCATATGTACTGAACAGCAATGGAAGTTTTAGACACTAGGTATATACTATATGTTTTAATACATGAGTCAAGTATATAATGACATGTGCCAAGAAAACTTCTAAGAAAAAAAATTACTATTTGACTGAAAAACTGTTAGTTTAAATAGAAAGGTGACTCAATTTATTTTTTAATGACAGAGATCTAGAGAAATTGAAGTGCTATTTATTTCCTGTAATAGGCCTGATTTTTTTTCTGGTAAGTTCTACAAGTCATATGATATTCATTTGAATTCATAAGTAATATGAATTCACTGGTTTTGGAGATCTGATGCTGTTAAATTTTGAAACCTCTCCCCTACCAGATTAGCTGTTAGTATAAAAAAACACAGTGCAGTGTGGAATTATTATTCTGCCTTATGCTGTAATATAATATATTCCTTGAAACACCTAAAATTAAAAACTACACTCTTGAAGCAGAAGAACATGCATTCCAAACTGTGAGCTTAGATTTATTTACATAAAGTTTCAAAATCACATTGGAGAAGTACATCTAGTTTGGTTGTTTGTATGTACTGTAAATCTTACAGTGTTCTGAGGAAACAAAGTAGGCAAAAGGTCATAAATATGGCACAGAAAATAAGGATTTTATGTAAAACCAATTACTATGGAATTTTATTTTATTTATTTATTTATTTATTTTTTTTTTATTTTAGAAACATAAAAGTACAAAAACATATTGACAAACAGACACCAATTATCATAGAAAAT
>PVLD010027338.1:0-20928 GCA_004027595.1 Dinomys branickii | reverse complement strand
TATTGCAAACTCTGGGTTTGGTTTACTCTAGATTGTCTAACATCTTCAGATGCATCATTAGACTATCTTTTCTGGCTCATTCAACATTTCTGGTTTTGGCTTTCAGCACTCAAACTTCCCACACAGAACTGCGTTCATTCTGTGCCATTGGTTCAGGTACGTTGCACTGGCATTGTCATGTAATTCTAGGAACTGTTTTATTTCTTCCTTTCTTTTATCTGTGACTCACTGAATAGGTTATGGTGTTTTGTTTAATTTGCATATATTCACACAGTTTCTTTGGATACTATTGCGTGTGATTTCCTTTTTAATTGCCTAATGATCTAATAGCGTCCTTGAAAAAATTGAGATTCTTTGGCATTCCCATAGCCATGCTTTCTTAATGAGTATGTGATGTATTTGGGAGAAAGTGCCATGTGTGACTGAAATGTATGTGTTAATCTCTGCTATTTCTTTTGCAAATTTTGTTTTGTTGGTCCGTCTTTTTAGAGAATGGGATGTCGAGTTCTCCCAATATAACTATGGATGTCTAATGATCATTAATATCTACTAGAGCAGTTTTTTCCCCCTTGAGGTTGAATGTACTCTTTTGTTGAATGTATGTTTGTCATCGCACCCTCATTCTCATAAATAGTTCAGATAACCATTTTGTGATGTCCTTCTTTGCCTGTTTTCATCAGATTTGGCTGATAATCCAGATTTTCTCCAAAGAAGTTAGAAACCCCTGCTGGTTCTATGGTTCCTGTTGTCAGAATATTGCTTTCAGCTTTTGGTGTTTAGTCTATGATTTTTGTTTCATGTTAATTGTATTCCTTTAAGAGTGCATAGTATTTGATTTTGTTTCTTAATCCATTCCCTTAATCATTGTCTTCTGATTGGGAAGTTCAGCCCATTTACATTAATAACTATAATTGATTGGTATTTTCTTAGTGCTGTTATTGTATTCATTTCATATTTCTCACTTGCTGCACTCTTCCTGTTTCTTCTGGATGTATTCCCTTTATTGCACCTTGCCAACTGTTATATTCATTGTCTCCTTATAGGTTATTGCTGAGAAAACTGTAGACTGTGGTTTGGTGGTCACAGATTTACTCAGGTCTTTATTTTCAATGAAAGTATGTTATTTCTGCTTCAACTTGGGAGATAATTTTACAGGATATAACAGTCTTGGCTGGACGTTGTTTTCTTTAAGAGCTTGGCTCACTTCACTCTCTGCTCTCCTCTCTTTAAGGTTTGTGTTGAGAAATTTGATGAAATTCTGATGGGCTTTGCTGTAGTCGTGATGTATCACCCCCCTCTAGCAGCCTTAGAGTTGTATTCCTGGGTTATATACTTCTGTTACATTTATTATAATGCGGAATGGAGTGGTTTGTCGTTTTCTTTGTGATCATAGCTATTCTTAGTTCTTTATTCATCCCTTATGAGTAGATCAATATCTCTTTCCTTGTGTGCAAAGTTTTCGATTACTTGTGAAGAGGTGTTCTTTCACCTCTGTGATGTCGGCTGATTTTTCCTAGTTACAATCTCTCTCACATTAGACTTCTTTGAGGTATTCAGAATTTTCAGAATCATTATTCAAGTTTTCATTTTAATTTTAAGGAATCTGTTCTTTGTGAGCATTGACCATAGCCCCGTCCTCTAGGTCAGACATGGCGTCATTGCCTGAGTGGCTTCTGCTTCTCTTGCATTCAGTCATATTTTCAGTTCCTGGATTTCTGTTTCAAACTTTGTTTTGGATTCCCATGGCTGTCTATGCTGGGCACTCCGCTTTTCACCTCATTCTTGAGCTCCTGTGGGTATTCATTGGCATGTTCTCCAGACTTGCTAGTCATTTCTATCATTATGATCATTGTATGATTAGCTATATGCTCTTTAATTTCCTCAAGCAACTTACTGAACTGTTTTACCTCCACTGGTACCCCTTGAGAACTACCTGTTGTGTCACTTTTCATTCCTCTCCCTCATTGCTACCTGTAGCACCGTGGGAGTAGTTGCTATCTTTGGAGGCCTTTTATTGCCTTCCCTTCGATGTGTCTAGTTTTTGTTGTTGTTGTCCTTTGTTATCTGACTTTCTGTTGGGCATATGCAATTTCTTCAATCAAGTGCCACACTTCTTCACCAGCAATCATCAGTACTACTTGATACTCCCAGAAAATCCAGCTATTGGCACAGAGAGAATACCAGTTACAGGCCACTACTATGTTCTATTGCGCGTGGCAGCAAATTCAGGAAAATCGTTAGAATTAAAAGTCAAATGAATGTTGATAAAACCCAGGAAGGGCTCAAGAACAGCTGTTTACCAAAACAAAGAGGACTCTGATTCGGTTGAAGATATTTAGGTGCCCTAGATATGCACCAACAGTAATTCAGAGCCCTGAATTGCCTCAAACCTTGGCCACAGTTCCCAAGCTGAAACACCCCGCTAGGCTGCATGTGTTGTTCTTGAGCCCTGATGCATCTGATGCTTCCTCCCAGCGCAAATGGCCTCCCACCACAGAATCACAGTCGCAGGATCTTCCTGGTCTGAATCTGGCATCCTGAGAGGTCCCAGCAGGGCCCTATTCAGTTTCCACCCTCTTCAAGCCTATGTCCCAAGGCAATATCGGACCCAGTTTCTGTGGAAAATATCACCTTCGTCTAGAAGTCTTATTTTCCTCCTGGGTGGTGTACACTTCTTCACTGAGGTTAGTCTGTCAGTGATCAACTCCCTTGCTTTGTGCCTTGGAGAAGCCATGGACTGGAAGTGGAGTGCTCATTTCCTGAGTCTTCCTGCATCCATGGACTGTTGGGGCAGTCCTTGGTTGTGGCTGGGTGCGGGGTGTGTGCCCTCTAACCCCTCCTGGTTCTTTTATGGTTTCCAGTTGTGTGAGGGTGTTGGCTCAGTTGGGTGGCAGATGCCTCCCACATCCTCTGGAACGTTTTCTCGGTGGAGCAGTTAGTTTCAAAATTGTGAACCATGGTGGCACATGCCTATAATCCCATCCCTTGGAGGCTGAGGCAAGAACTTTGCAAGTTCCAGGCCAGCCTGGGCTACAAAAGTGAACTCAAGACCAGGCTGAATTGCACAGTGAAACCCTGCCTCAGAAAGACCAAAAATTTAAAAAATAAAAACATTAAAAATACAAGTTGTTTTTCTGTTGAACTGATTGTTCCTAAATTCCTATCTGCAGCTGCCATGTAACTGTAATCATTTCAATTTGCTGCTGTGCTCAGTGTTCTGGTGTCTTCCAGAGAATGTGCACATCTGTCTCCGTAAGGAACGTTGATCTGTGCTTTCATCTGGATTCAGGGTCAGGCTCAAGTGAGCTTGATAAAGATGAGGAAGAAAAATTCCTGTATCCTCTAATTTTTGGGAAGACTTTGATGAGGATAGATTTTCATTCCTTCTAAAATATTTCCTGCAATTCATCAGTGAATCTACCTGTGGTTTGGTTTTGCTTGCTCAGGAGGGTTTGTTTTGTTCTTAGAAGATGGTCGTATTCTTTATTTTTAGTTCCACACAGTTTACAAATACACTTTTGCTCTGATAATACAGCTTTGGCACTAGGAAAGCAGTGGAAGTAACACCAATAATCTTAGGTGAAGAAACCGTTTCTCTACATTCACTATTTTTTGAAGCGTTTTGTATGAAAAACAGTAGCAAAGGGACTAACTAACACACGGGGGCAAAGGGCATGCAGTGAATCTCCTGAATCACTCCGTGTGTAGTAATCAGCACATTATCAGCATTGACATCATTCACATCAAATGGATGACACCCTAAATCCTATTCCTCTTTAGGGACATATTTATCAATAAACTGTTACATGTTTTTGTTTATTTTTAAAAAGTAAAAGAGAAACAGGAAAAGAAAGGGAAACATTAACAAAGAGACACAAAGTAGCAGAAGAACAGTACAGCCAAACCTGAATTATAGACAAAGTGACAGCGAATTAACAATGGTTGTTGTATTGCATATTGATAACTTTGAAGTGTATGCTCAGGAAAACACATATAGACATACAATCTTGATCAAACAAACAGTCATTAACTGTTCCTTACCATAAAGCGACATAAGACAATAGTAGAACCATTCATGTTAGCCATCCTGCATATACATACATAGATACATATTTGTCCCTTTCTTCCTTTTCTCCTTCCCCTCAGCCTATTTGCTCTCTACTTTGGAGAAGATTCCCTTCATACCTCCTAATTTATGTTCCCTCTTTCAGGTTCTTAGACTAGTGATACAATGCGTTGCTTGCATATGCACCTCTGACTTATTTCTCTTATGAGCATGGTGTCTAACTGTGACCATTTGCCTATAAAAGCCTCAGACTTGTCTTTCTTTATAGGTGAGTAATACTCCATTACATAAAAGTGCCACAGTTTTTTTTTTTTATTCCGGTCCTCTGTGGATGGACATTTGGGTTGCTTCCACAATTTAGCTATTACAAATTGCACTGCTATAAACGTGGGTGCACATATATTGCAGTGATATGATGTTTTCCGATCTTCTGGGAAAATACCCAGAAGGGGAATAGCTGGGTTGAATGGGACCTCTAGACCTATTTTGATGCAGAATATCCAAACCACTCTCCACCGTGGTTTCACCAGTCTGCATTCCCACCAGCAGTGCAGAAGAGTTCCTATTTCTCCACAGCCTCACCAGCATTTGTTATTGGTTGATTTCTTAATGCTGGCCAATCTTACTGGGGTGAGAGGAAATCTCAGTGTTGTGTTAGTTTGCATTTCTCGAATGGCTAACGATGTAGCACATTTTCTTATATATTTATTTGCCATTTGTATTTATCTGAGAAGGTGTCTTCATCTCAGATGCCCATTTCTGGATTGGGTCTTCGAATTTGAACAGGTTCATGTTTTTTAATTCTTTGTATGTTCTAGATAGAAGACCTTTGTCTGAGGGACAGCCAGCTAGGATTCTTTCCCAATCTGTGGGCTTTCTTTGTACTCTGCTGGTGATTTCTTTAGATGTGCAAAAACTTTTCAGTAAGATGAGGTCCCAGTTATTAATTCTTTAAAGTGTTTCCCTTGCAGTTTGATTTTTGTTCATGACCCCTCTGCCTACTCCTATGTCTTCAATATTTTTACCTACTTTCTCTTCCAATAGATTTAGTGTTTCTGTTTTAATACTGAGGTTTGTGATCCATTTTGACTTGAGTTTGGTGCATGGTGATATACTTGGGTCTATCTTCGGTCTTGGGCAAGAGGCAAGCCTGTTTTTCCAGCACCATTTATTAAAGACGCAATCTTTCTTCCAGTGGGCTTGTTTGATCCCTTTGTCAAATATTAGGTGGCTGAGTGTGTTTGTGGTTTTGGCTGCATCTTCCAGTCTGTTCCATTTATCCTTAGGTCTAGTTTTTAGCCAGTACCAGGTTGATTTTATTACAGTAGTTTTGTAGTATAATTTCAGGGTCAGGGATTTTGATTCCACCTGACTTGTCCTTGTTGCCCAGGATTGCTTTTGCTATTCTGGGTTCTCTTCTCGTTCCAGATGAATTTAAGGCGTGTTTTCTCTAGGTCTGTGATGTATGCTAATGGTAGCTTCTTGGAAATTGCATTGAATCTGTACAAAAATTTGGGTAGTATGGCCATTTTCACAATGTTGGAGCAGGGTATCCATATATTGAAATATTCATCGATCTCTTTTCTCATTGTACTGTAGTTTTCATTGAATGAATCTTTTACATCATTTGTTTGTTTGATTCCTAAATATTTCAGTTTCTTGGGTGCTATTGTAAAAGTTTGGTTTCCTTAATTTCTCTCTCAGTCTGTTTGTTGTTTGTGTATAAGAATGCTATTGATTTTGGGGTGTTGACTCTGTGTCCAGCTACTCTGCTGAATTTGTCAACTAGTGGCAGGAGTCTTCTTGTGGAGTTTTTGGGGTCTTCCATGTAAAGTATCATGTCATCTACAAAGAGTGATAGTTTTACTTCTACCTTTCCTATCCTCATTTCTGTTATTTTTCTCTCTCTTGACTAATTGCTCTGGCTAATGCTTCCCGAACTATGTTGAATAGGAGTGGCGACAGTGGACATCCTTGTCTTGTTACTGAGTTTAAAGTGAAAGCTTTCAGATTTTGCCCATTTAGTATGGTGTTGGCTGTTGGTTTGTCATAGATGGGCTTGATCAGATTGAGGTAGAAGCCATCTATTCCTATTTTTTCTAGGGTTTTTAACCTGAATGCATGTTGGACTTTATCAACAGCTTTTTCCACATCTACTGAGATGATGATGTGGTTTTTGTCTTTGGCTCTATTGATATGATGTATTACATTAATTGATTTGGGAATATTGAGCCATCCCTGCCTTCCTAGAATGAATCCAGCCTGGTCATGGTGTATAATTTGCCTTATGATTCGCTGCATTCTATTTGCTAGTATTTTGTTGAGTATCTTTGCATCTATGTTCATTAGAGAGATTGGCCTATAGTTCTCTTTCTTGGTTGGGTCTTTCTCTGGTTTTGGTATCTGTATAATGCTTACCTGCACAAATGAGTTTTGGAGAATTGCTTTCTTTTCAATTTCATTGAAGAGTTTGAGGAGTGTTGGCATTAAATGTTCTCTGAATGTTTTATACAATACTGCTGTGAACTCAACAGGGCCTGGGCTTTTCATTGTTGGTAAGTTTTGCATGACATTCTCAATCTCATTCATTGATATTGGGTTGTTCAGCATTTTTGTATCTTCTTGATTCAATTTTGGTAATTTGTACATTTGTAGGAATCTGTCCATTTGTTCGGGTTTTCTATTTATGGGAGTAAAGATTTTCAAAGGAGGTATTATTGATCTTTTGAATTTCTGTGGAATCTGTAGGAATTTCATCCTTTTCATTCCTTATAGCACGAATTTGTGTTCTTTCTTTCTTTCATAAGGTTGGCTAGTGGTTTATCAATTTTATTTACTCTTTCAAAGAACCAACTCTTTGAGTCACTTATTTTTTTGTAGGGTTTTCCTCATCTCAGTTGCTTTAATTTCTGCCTTGAGTTTTATAATCTCCTCCCTTCCTTGGGCTTTTGGTTTCCTTGTTCTTCTTTTTCTAAAAGTCTAAGGTGTAGCATTAGGCTATTGATTTGCTCTCTTTCTGTTTGCTTTGTATGTGAGTTCATCACTATAAATTTCCCTCTGAGGACTGCCTTCATTGCATCCCACAGATTTCTTTAGGTTGTATTTGCATTTTCATTTGTTTGTACGTACTTTTTAGTTTCTTGATTAAGTTTTTGTGCGACCCATTGGTTGTTCAGGAGGTTGTTGCCTATTTTCCAAGTATTAGGGGGTTTTTTGAGTTCCCTTTGCCATTAATTTCCAATTTAATTACACTGTGGTCAGATAATCTGCATGGGATAATTTCAATTCTTTTGCATTTAGGTAGGTATGCTCTATGGGCTAGCATGTGGTCTAGTTTAGAGAAAGACCCATGTGCAAGGGAGAAATACGTGTATTCTGATGTTGTGGGGTGGAACAGTCTGTATACATCTACTAAGTCCATTTGTTCACATTGTTGGTTCAGGTCCATTATTGTTTTGCTGAGTTTTTGTCCAGTTGTCCTGTGTCTTTGTGTCAAAGTGGTGTTTAGGTCCCCTATTACAATAGTGTTATTAATTATGTGGTTTTTTATGTCTGTTAAGATTTGACTTGTAAGGTTTGGTGCTCCATTATTTGGTGCATAATTGTTTAGGATTGCTATCTCTTCTTCTTGCAGCTTTCCCCTAACTAGTGTGTAGAGGCCTTCTTTATCTCTTTTCATTGCTTTCGGTTTGAAGCTTACATTGTCTGTAAACATAATAACTACCCCTGCTTTTTTCTGGGAACCTGTGCATGGAAAATTGTTTTCCATCCTTTAATTTTTAGTCTGTGGATTTCTTGTTGAGTAAAATGTGTTTCCTTTATACAGCATATCGTTGGATTTTGTTTCTTAATCCACTCTGCCAATCTGTTTCTTTTGACTGGTGAATTGAGGCCATTTACAGTAATGGTTATAACGGTTATATGTTAGCTTATTCTTGTCATGGTATTGACTTGTTGCTTTCCTGCTTTTGCGATCTGTTTACTTGCTTGTTCTGCTTGAGGGTACATTTCTGTTGCTCTCCTTGAGATTGTGGTCGCTTTTTTCTCTGTCTAGAATATCTTGGAGCACCTTTTGCAATGTTGATTTGGCACTCATGAAGTTCTTCAATTGTTCTTTGTTGTGGAAATATTTTATTTCTCCATTGACTACGGAGGTCACTTTTGCAGGATACATCAGTCTGTGTTGGAAGCTGTTTTGTCTCTGAATCTGTAATACCTCGCTGCAAGCCCTTCTTGATTTCATGGTTTCTGTTGAGAAGTCTGCTGTGATTCTGATGAGCTTTCCTTTACAGGCGATCTGTTTCTTTTCTCAAGAAGCTTTCAATATGCTATTCTTTCGCTGCATGTTGGGATCTTGACTATTATATGTCTGGGTGTGGCTTTATTTGGGTTATGGCATCTTGGAGTTCTCTATTCCTTGTTTAACTGCAGTTCAGTATGTTTTACCATCCTGGGAGATTTTCTGCTACTATCTCTGCAAATATTCTTTTTATATCATTTGTGTTGCCTCCTGCTGAATCATTGACTCCTATTCCTCTGATGTTACTTCTTTTTGCCTCATCGTGCAGCTGTTGGATTAATTTTTCCTGGATCCTTCATGACTTTAAGAGATCCTTCCTTTCACGGTCACTAGCTGCCATGCTGTCTTCAAGATCTGAAATTCTATCTTCGGCTTCATTCAAGCAGTTTTGCAAGGTTTCAGTGGAAGTTTTCATTTCCTGGAAATCTCTTTAGTGTGTTTCATGCGTTGTAATTCATTCCTAAATTGCTCATGGAACGTTTCCATTTGTTTCCTATGTTTTTCTATTCTTTTATCTGTTTCTTCTCTATATGTGTGGAGCATTTCTTCCATTATTATTTTCACTTCATTTTTTGCCCGAGAAATTACTTCTGCTTTAATCTCCTCTACAGCCTGTTGGAGTTGTTTCTTTACTTCAGATGCGATCATTTCAGAAATTGCAGGCATGGGCCTTCCTAGTACTCCTATGTCATTATTTCCTGGACTTGTTCTGGGTGCGGTTGAGATGTTGGACTGCACTTTACTCCTCGGTCTTGTCATTTTGGATGTCAGATGAAAAGTGTTGAGCTACAAACTACCCAGGCAGCTCACAGAGGACTGTAGCAATCCTAGTTTACCTGGATATCAAAGTTATCCCAAGATAGTAGCAGACCTCCTAATTCTCGTTATTGAGAAGACCAGAACCTCTGTGCAGTGATCCACCACCATGTCATTTCTACTTTGGAGTCACCCGACGGTACATGGCTTTAATCTGTGAATCAAATAAAAGTTATCCTACTTTTAAGTTAAGAGTGTTATTGGGCTGGGCATTTAGCTCAGCGGCACAAGCACCTGCCTGGCAAGTGCAACGTTCTGAGTTCGATTCCCTGTACAAAAAAAAAAAAAATTACGTTAGGAGTGTAAAGTACTTTTGCCAGGGCCTAAAAATTCACTAGCACATTACAGCCACTTCAACTCTGTTTTGCTCCCCCGTTGTGTTTTTTATTGTTGGTGCTGTGTATTCTAGCTGTGGTTGCAATCTTCTTTCAAATATGGTGCATTATGTTCTTTCTGCAATCAATGAACTGTCTTCTATTAGCCTGATGGTCAGGTTTCCTTTGAAAGATTTGTTAAATGCATGAAGCCAATAGAAAGGAAAAGGAGGGAAGGAAATAAAAGAAAAACTGGGGGAAAGAATACGTCTCTTGGCATTTGTGCTCTGACTCTTAAATTGGTGCCATTTCCTACACAAAGCCAAGCCAATCACAATTCCATGTTAGGTTTTGCTTCTTGCTTCCCTGAAGCACTATCAGCCACAAGTGAAAGCTTGGTTTTTTGAGAATGTGTGTAGCCTCTTGCATGCGTGGATCTTTTTTGTGTGCGTCGTACAAACAGGAGAGCATGAGCGGCCTTATTCCTAGGAGATACTTCTCATTCTTCCTTCTCGCCCAGCATTTTGAACTGTCTGCAACTTGCCCTTTCTCCTATTGTTTATCCCATGTCACAGCTTGTTCAGGGTATTAAATGCTTTAGAGGGATATTGAGTCTTTGAGGAAAGGAAAACAAACACAAATCACTGAGCAAATCCTTCATGGACCTGTTACAAGAACTGAAACTCACAACTGCCTTTCAAAGAAAACAAAGAAACTAAGCAAAACAGGATGGCCTCCTCTAGTACTAGCAAACCTTAACAGGTAAATCATCTCCGCTTTCCCTGCGAACCTCAGATCTGGTGAGCAGAGGAAGACATGCCATTGAGTAATTACACATGAACAATTAGTGCCAAAATTTATGGCTATCTATCTATCTATCTATCTATCTATCTCTCTATCTCTCTATCTATCTATCTATCTATCTAACACCTATCATCTATCATGTATCATCATGCTAAATGAGGCTAACTAAAAGTACAAATAAATTTTATCACCTTCACTATATGTCTTAATAATTTTTGGTGTACAGTTCAGTAGTTTAGTAGTATGTTCATACTGTGAAATAGTTCCCGAGAATATTGTCAAATGCTCTATTGAGATGATCAAGTGATATTTTACTTTGCTTCTGTTAACATCCTGTATTACATTTATAGATTAGTGCATGTTAAACAATCCCTGCATCCCTGAGATGAATCCTACTTAGAAATTATGTATAGTCTTCTTGATGATTTGCTGTATTGTTTGTTAGTAATTTATTAAGGATTTTTGCATCTAAGTTCATTAGAGTGATTGACCTGTAGTTTTCTTCTTGGTTGGATTCTTCTCTCATTTCAGAATCAGAGTAATACTTACTGCCAAGAAGTACTTTGGAAGCAGGGCTTCCCTTTTACTGTTGAGTTCTACAAACAAATTAGAGAATAACTAGTGCCACCAATGCTGAAACTCTTTCAAGTGGCAAGAGAAGACGTGAGATGTTCATAAAGCGAGGGCGGAAATCTTTCTGTTTTGTGCCAATAAGTATGATAGTAGTTGTCGGATTTTTATAGGTACCTTTAGCACATAAGGCTTTACCTTCAATTTTTAGTTTGCTGAGTATGTTTCTGATGAAAAGTGGTAGGAATTTGTCAGTTCTTCCTTTCTCGATCTGTTGAGATCATTATGAACATTTTGCTCTTTGTTTTATGAATATGAGGCAAAACTCTTTCACTATTTGTTCATTATCAGTCTCTGCCACAGAACACAATACACTATGAGTGCAACCAAGATCAGTAGGCACAGCTGGGCGAGGTGGTACACACCTGCAATTCCAGCATTCAGGAGGCTGAGGCAGGATAATCACTGTGGGTTGAAGACCATCCTGGGCTACAAAGTGAGCTCAAGGCCAGCCTGATCTGCATACTGAGAACTTGTTACAAAAGACACAAAAAAGTTGATTAATGGACAAGTAAGCCTCAACCAGGGAAGAAGCCAGTGCATGATTCAAAGTTGGTGAGAGAAAATATCCCCACCAGACTGATATGGGAGTGTTTACCCACAACAAGGGGGTGAGAGGATGTGCAAAACACCCAAACTCTTCCAATGTATTGTCTTTCATGGATGGCAGATAGCTTATGCAAACACGTTAGACAAAATGTCTGTATGTATTTCACTTTATTTTGAAGTGAAAGGACCACTCTCCGGTGGGGCCTGAAATAAAGGAAGCTGTATGATACCTGACAGTCATTGATGCTTTCAGTTAATCAGAAGAAAGGGTCATCCATCAAGTCTGGCACAGGGAAAGACATTCCCTCCCAAGATGATGAGCCCAGCACAGGTCATGAAAGCTCTTTATCTCCCAGCAACGAAATGTTCCGGGCCTAGAAGAGGAAAGCTCACGTTCTTGAAGTTAAATGGGGGCCTACAGCCAGGATTTCTCCACTTTATACACTGACTGATTTTCACATACTCATTGATAAATTCCACCTGGTATGGTATTTAATCAATTTATGTGTTAGTGGAGGAGTAATGTTAATATGTTTAGTGAAGTATTACATGTACATGATTTTTGTACATCTATTCATAGGGACTTTGATCTGTCTGCCTTTTCAGGTAATATTGTTGCTGGCTGGGATATCAGGGCAATCTGCATGAGTTATATTTTTGAAAGCGTTTGTAAAAAGACTGTTTGTAATTTGTACTGGGCGAATTCATTTTTCCTTTTCTTTTTTCAATTTTGTAATATTTTCATTAGCACATGTTTGCCCTACATAGTGATCACATTCATCCTGAGGCATTTGTTCCTGTGCATCCTGTACATTAATTCGTCTTTTTTCCCAATCCCCTGCTCTCCCTTAAACCCGGACCCCCACTCACAAAGGTTTGTTTCCTTACTTTTGCTTCCATTCTCTTTCTTCAGTACTTTTTCCATTCCTTCCTTTCTCCTCTTCCCCTCTATCTTCTTCTTTGAAAAAGCTCCTCCTACCCCCATCTCTGTCCTCCATTTTACTCCTTATTTGCCCCCTGCGTTTCTTCACAAGAGAAACACTGCAGTATTTACACTTGTCTGTCTGATTCATTTCACCTAAAATTATTGTCCCGAGGTGTGTTTATCTACCCAAAAGTAAGTCAAGTCTGTCCTCTTCAGGTCAGAGGAGGATACTGTTGTATATCAAGGTCACACCTTTTGCCATTCATCTGTTGAAGGCCCTACAGCCTGCTTCAAAGTTTTAGCTACTCGAAAAATGTGCTGCTATCAACGTGAATATGCCTATAGCACTGTGGCTAGATGTTTCTAACGCTTTTGGGAAGATACTAAATCTTTCATTGTTCTTTGATTATTCTTAGTTCATGTTTAGGACATACACTGATTACATTCATTGGGGTTATTAGCTTGCTGTACATGACGTATATTAACTCTTCCTTCATTCGCTACCTGTCTTGCTCACCCCTCCCCTCAGGCTCCTAGACTGTTCTACATTGGCAAGAGTTCTACCCCTTTTCCTTCGATCCATTCCTTATTCCGCTCTTTATTTGCACTTTGCCATACTCAGTGAGAGATACCATACGGTAGTGAAGCTTGCGTCCCTGATTTATTTCACTATAACTTTCCTTTGAGGAATAGAAGTAAGAAAATAGAGTCTACCTGGACACCTTCTGTTTTGGATTGTACTGGCATTCATATCCAGAGCAACTACATGTGAAGAATAAAGAAAAGGAATTTAAATGAACAGCATACAATGTGCTGTCTCTGTTCACAAACAATATGGACCTGATGCACTGAACAAGGTGAAACCTATTATAGAAAATCAGGAGTGGTAATAAATACAGCAAGTTCGCAGTATGTAAATTTACTCTACAAAACTCAGTTGGATTTCTTATACTATCAATTACCAAACTGAAAGTGAAACTAAATATTCCAATATTTTGTTAACTTTTATTAGTACATGTTTGCAGTACTTAATGATTACATTCAGGTAAAGAATTGACTCATGGATCTATGTAAGAGAATAAAAGTTGCAAAAACAACTCTTGTACACCCAGCTATGCTATCTTTGACAAAGGAGCCAAATCACTTGAGTGGAGCAAAGATGGTCTCTTTCACAAATAGCGCTATGAAAACTGGCTAGCCACAAGCTGAAGGATGAACATACACCCACATCTTCCACCATGCGTGACACTAAAATAAAACTGAACAAATTCTAAACATCAGAACAGAAACATTTACTCAGCCAGGAGACAACATAGGTAAAAGTGGTGAAGATAGAGGTTTAGACAGACATTCTAAACAAAACTCCAGTTGCATAAGAAATAATACCAAAAAGTAATAAATAGGTTCATATCAAAACAAAAAGCTTCTGCACTGAAAAGGAAACCTGCAACAGAGTAAACAGACAATCTACAGAAGGAGATATAATTTCCAGCTACTCATCAAAGGGCTAGTATCTATAATATATAAGTTACTCAAATTAGAATCCCCAAATGTAAAGGTTCAATTAAAAATGGACATCTGAAAAGACTAGACACTTCTCAATGAGGAAATACAATTGGGATGAACATATGAAAAATGTGTAACATCATTGCCCACTGGAGAAATTCACATTAAATCACTCAGATTCCATCTCATTCGAGAAAGCCTGGACATTGTCAAGAAATCATTCAGTAAGAAGTGCTGGAGAAGCTGTGGGGAAAAAGCACCACTTCCCCACTGGGGATGGGACTGTAAAATGATACAACCACTATGGCAATCAGTATGGAGATTCCTCACACAATTGAAGTGCAGGTTCCACTTGACCCAGATATTTCCCTTCTAGGTGTCGTCCCAAAAGCGTTAAAGAAAACTTACCACAGTGATGTAGGCATACCCATGTTTATAGCAGCAAAATTCATAATCACTAATCTTAAGAACAGCCTAGATATCCAACAGTAGATGAATGGATGAGGCAAATGTTGTATTTCTACACAACAAAGTACTAAACTGTCTTAAAGAGGAGCAAACTTGAAACACTTGTAGGAAAATGCAGGCCCCTGCAGACCATACTATTAAGTGAAGTAACTCAGACACACAAGCTTAAATATCTCATGGTTTCTCTTATAACAAAGCACATAATATATGCAAAGTACAAACTAGAGGACAGATAATGGGAGGAAAGTTACTGTAAACCAGCATGGTCGATGTGTACCTTGACTTAGAACACTGGTCATACATGTTTTATATATTGTTTGGCCTAGTACTCTTGTTTTCAATCTGTATATAAGATATTTAATTTTAGAAGGTCCAAAGGATAAATAAATGGCTCTGGTGAAAATTAAACGGAAGTGGAGAAGGGGAGGAAGAATTTTAATGTAAAATTTTTAAGAACATCAAAGAGAATGCAATGCTTAGGAATAACTTTGCTAGACCCAATCCAGAAATGGGCACCTGAGATTCATACACACTTCTCAGATAAAGAAATACAAAGGGCAAATAAATATATGAGAAGATGTTTTACATCTCTAGTTATTCGAGAAATGCAAATAAAAACAACATTGAGATTTCATCTCACCCCAGTAAGATTGGCCAGCATCAAGAAGTCATCCAATAACAAATGCTGGCAAGGCTGTGGAGAAATAGTAACTCTTCTGCACTGCTGGTGGGAATGCAGACTGCTGAAACCACTGCGGAGATCGGTTTGGAGTTCCTCAGCAAACTCAGTCTAGAGGTCCCAGCCAACCAAGCTATTACCCTTCTGGGTATTTTCCCTGAAGATCTGAAAACGTCATATCACTGTGTTATATGCGCACCCATGTCTGTAGCAGCACAATTTGTAATAGCTAAATTGTCCAAGCGAACCAAACGTCCATGCACAGAGGACTGTATTAAAAAACTGGGGCATTTTTACACAATGGAATATTATTCAGCTATAAAGAAAGACAAACTAGAGGCTTTTACAGGGAAATGGTCATAGTTAGAGACCATACTCATAAGTGAGGTAAATCAGATATGCATGTGCAAACAGTGTATTGTATCATTAGTGTAGGAACCTGGAGGTGGGAATATAAATCGGGAGGTATGAAGGGAGACTGCTCAAAAGTAGAGAGCAATCGGGATGAAGGGAAGGAGGGGAGGAAGAGGAGTATAGCTGAGTACATATGTATATATGTGCGCGATGGCTGACGTGGTTGCACGATTGTCTCGTGTCGCTTTGATGTAAGGAACAATCGATGATTAATTGTTATATCAATCGTGTATGTCTGTTTGTATTGTCCTGAGCACACCCTTTGAAGATATCAAAGTGTAATACAACAAACATTGTTGATCCCCTGCCACCTTATCTGTAGTTCAGTTTTTGTACTGTTTTTGTGCTACTGTTTGTCTGTTTGTTAGTGTTTTGGTTCTTTTACTTTTAAAATAAATTTTAAAAAGAATAACTTTGTTGTTTTGGGTTTTTCGGGTTTTTTTTTTTTTTTTTTTTTTTTTTTTTTTTTTTTTTTTTTTTTTTTTTTTTTTTTTTTTTTGTCTTTTTGAGACAAAGTCTCGCTATGGAGTCCCTGCTGGCCTTGAGCTCACTTTGTAGCCCAGGTTGGCCTTGAACTCCCAAAGATTGTCCTGCCTCAGCCTGCCAAGCACTGGGATTACAGGCATGCAACACCACATCTGGCTCCTTAAGAATAAATTCGGTAAGTATGGTGGCACACATCTATAATCCTAGCACTTCGGAGGCTGAGGCAGGAGGATGAAAAGTTTGAACACACCTGTGGCAATTTAGTCAGCTCAAAATCACGCTGATATATATATAGTGATACAATCTCATCAAAAAAGAAGGCATTTAATCATGGAAGTACAAGAAATATGTAGTAAAAATTGTAAAACACTGATAAATTTAAATGGAGAGACATGCTATGTCTATGCTTGTGAACAACTTATACTCTTATGAAAACGATGACAAAGCAATCTGGAGAGTCAATGCAATCTGTATTTAAACTATACCAACTGGTCGTTAAAAATTTTAATGGAACTTTAAGGTATCCCATATAACCAAAATAATTTTCAATGAGAAAACTGAAGTTGGAAGCGTCCCTTTCACGGTTGTGTTTGCAGGCAAAGTTGCTGAGTGACCCAGGTGCTGTCTGGTAGAGGTATATGTTGTCCCTACATAGAAGGGAAATATCAACAGAAAGGCTATTCAAATATGGACTGAATAGAATGTATTAGGCAAAACTATTACATACTAGAAAAATATTTGCAGTTGCTGAATGGAAGGAGCCACTGATTTTAATAATACCGGTTACTCATTATGGGAGGCCTATGGAATGGAACTGCAGAATGAAAGTTGCCATTACCAAATATTACACACTTTCTGCATTAACCAGTATTCTCCAGAGAAACAGAATTAACACAATACATACAGATAGACGGGAGCAGATATATTATGCGAATTGGCTGTCATGGCTATGGAGGCTCATGACACACTGTCTCCAAGTTGGAGACTCAGGTCCAAAATCACAAGTGTTCTATTACACGGAAGACATCCTCCTCTGGGCAGATATACCCACAATAGTCACAGCGGAGCTCACCATACGTCTATGCCTAGTGTAAGGCCTGGCACCTAGGTTGAACTGCTTACATTTATTTGGGAAAGCAAATCTCATACTGAAAGGAGGGCTACTGACAGACAACAGGGGCAAACTATTGCACAGCAAGGTAACAACAGGGAACGATAATCTACAGCACAATCCAGAAACCTACAACACAGGATTTTGAAAGTACGCACGATACATGCATGACGATTTCTGAGGAGATAAACAGGTGTCTTACCAGATTCAAACATGACACAATGTATACTGGTATCAAACCCCACTTCTATGTGCACTTTTTCTATTTTTGGTATCAATTCATTCTTTTAATTTGAAAAGAGAAATCAATAGCTGTTGATCCTCATAGCACACACAATTTAAAATTAGTCAAACATGCTTTAGGATACTTAAGTTTTGACAAAACAATAAGATACCCAATTATATATTTCGATTAAGCCTTTTCATGCTCTTATGTGAAATTTAGGCTATCTTGAGAGGGGCCAGTCCAACAAAGATACAAACACGTTTACAAACTGCAATTACAAGAGGCCCTCTTTTCATTGTCCTTCACTCCGCAGGATTTTCTGATACCCTAGCACACCTCTTGGAACCTCTTGATCTCTTAAGATAGCCATATGTGGTTTTAATACTATGATAACATCCCGAGCATTTTTCTCTCTCCCTTATGATAAGTTTTTGTACTAGTAATAATTAACTATGCTCTTGCACATTTTAAAATGTGCATGTCCCTCCTGGTACAAGCTATACCCAAGTGGATACTGAGAAAGAAATTACACTTTGCACTTTTCAGTGCTCCAGCCTTTTGGAACACTGCACATCAGTTTTGCCAACAAATGGTAAAATTAAAAGAACAGTGTTTGTGTGAATTTCTAGGGCAGCCCGGGAATGCCATTCCTAAAGGGAAACTGAGGATCTTGCTCATTAACTTTTGACGCAGGGCCTGTTTAAGTGGGCTTGCCTGCAAATGAGCACAAAGGGCTCCTGAACGGGGGGGGGGGGCGGGAATGGGGGTTAAACGTTTGTTAGCCTTCCAGGCTGCTCTCCCATCACCTGCAAAACGAAACCTTTCCTGGCTTTCTCTACCATCAAAGGCTAAAGGCATGGTAGCCCGGGATTTGTCTTTAGTGTGGCAAAGTCTGCACGCAAACATGCTTGTGTTGTCCTGGCAACCGCGGACAACCGGGCCTCAGTGCTCCCAGCAGGCACCGCGGCGGCACGCAAGGTCAAAGGTAAGCGGCGCCATTTTTGCTGGCGTCGCCCCCACAACTTCGTCTTTGCCGCTGTTGAGCTCCTCAGAACTTAGTCTGTGCCGAGGTTGAGCTCCTCCCTACTCTTGCTTCACCATGTCTGACTCCGATGAGCAACACCCGGCCCCAGGAAGACAGGGTGGATCTGATGAAGAAGTAGAGCGGGAACCCCACCCCTTCGTTCTTCTCCGCGTGGCTGTGGAATGTCTGACGGTGATGCAGGAAGTCTTGGTCATTCTAGCATTTTGTATACAAATCTCAAACGAAGAGGATGAGGAAGAGCTGGCTTCATCCACCTTCGACACTGACAGGGATATACAGGTGGTGGAAGACAAGGATGCAGCAGACTGTGAGGACGAGACCGCAGAAGCAGGTACCACTGAGCTATTCCCGGCTTTTGCTGTCCCTTTACCATCTTATAGCCCGTCCCTCGTACACACTGTCTAATGAAAGGACCCTATCTCCTCCTGGCTCCGTGGTAGTAAGGCACCACCATGGGAAACCAAAAGACCTGGGTGAGGAACCCGGGCAGTGGAAGCAGGAAGTCCGAGCAGTGGGAGGCGAGGGCGGGAGGATGAGTACCCAGCAGAGGGGCCCTGAGGTGGGAGGTAGACGACCCTGCAGAGAGGGAAGCATCCCGGAAAGCAGAGGAAATGGCAGCTGATGGCTCAAGGCCAAGTCCAGCGAGGCTGGCCCTATCTGCCCCAGGGGCCACAGCTCGAAGCAACAGCAGTTTGACACCTTTGCAGCCCTAGTAGCGGCAGGGGGCTCCCTAGGATTGTCCCCTGAGCTTCTGTAACGTCCTGAATCAATGAGTCGGTGTTGTCAAAATCCTTATGGCCCACCGTGTCTAAAACAAGCCAAATTCTCTAAGCACCTTAGTGTCGTGAGCAAAAGCATATTGCGTTGTGTGCCTTCGCGTTTGATGAGGAATGGGCGATAGAGCAATGTCTGAACAGACAGAAGGAGAATGACTGAGGTTAGCAGAATGGAGGAAGGTGCTTGGGAGGAAATGGAAGGACAAGCTCAGGGGAAGCGGTGAAACAAACGTGCTCATAGCTTTTGGGTTCCAGCTTTAGAAAATGTCAAACTCATTTTACATTGGTGGGATGGACCGAGGAAATGATGCCCTCGTACTAGACCACTTGAAAATCCTAAAACTTACATTGTGAGGGCTTGAAGAACAGATGAGTTTCACTGCAGATTTGTCTTTAGGTGAAACTAATACCTTTTCAAGGAAGTTCTGGCAAAAATCTAGCACATGTGGTCAGACTCAGATGATGCTGATCCCTTCTTTTCCCATGAACCCGAAATAATCAGCAGCATAGGGCATAAGACCGGGTGGAGGGGGTGCGAAATATGACCATAAGAACTAGTGAGTAGAAGAAATGTGAGGGGTGTCGATGCATTGTATCATCCTTTGGGAGCAGGACCCAATACTGTTTCCTTTTTTCACAGAACATGGGGCAATGGCAGCCACTGGTGGGTGTGAAGTGGAATGTTTGTCCCCGGACATCGTGGCCCCAAACTCTCTGTCATTACTTAGTAAGGAAGCATTGCTATGCTCCAACAAATTTTCTGATAAACGGGCTGAAAAAGGTGGAGAAGAGGAAGATGAAGAGGAAGAGACTGACGATGAACAACTGGAAGAAAGACCCAAAAAGCGCATGAAATGACAGGGAGGAGCCGGTTTTAGGAATGCAGGTAATGGTCTATTACTTCAATATAAACTAACTGTTCCTCACCTATTCCTGGTTCTGATAGCTTTATGTTCTCCAATTTCTTCAGTAAAATAAAGAAAGCATCACTACCATTCTATTATAAAGCTGATGTTAACCATGTACTCGTAGATTGGATTAAAAAAAGGCAGTATTCTGTCATGTACTTCACTGTCAAGTAAAATGCCTTTTTGCTTCAACTATACAGTTACAACTCATGGGAACTTTAAGTCTTTATAGTGAAGATCAGTAGGAAAAGTCACCAGATGCAGCAGCTAAAGCAGCTGGACCATGCGCTAAGTGGAGATTCATAACTTGACCCCAACAATGCAGTCTCATATAAAAACAATGCCTTTGACAGGTGTGGCTCCTGACACAGTCCGAAATCATTAAGGAATTTTAAAGACACATTTTGTGACCAGTACATACTATTAGTTCAGTTTAGATTTCATAGAGTATTCCAACAAAAAATGTGTAAAATTATCATTTATTATAAAATGGAAATGACTCTTTGCTTATAATTCCTGTATACACAACTTCCTGTCCCTCTCGTTGTCTCTGAATGTTTACATCGGTGAACGTCTATTCACCTCATTCTCATTTTACATATATGAAAACTGAGCACCCATGAGTTTAATGGAATTTAGTAGATTTTGTAAAAGTAAAAGCACATCCAGAAAGATTCATTTAAATTAAAGAGTAGCTTCTCAGAGAGCAAAACAGGCCCTTACGGTGGTCACTAAGAAAGCAACAAGACTGACTTGATCCTGTTATTGAGGCCATCACATGCGTCAGCATGCTGATATCCAAAGGTATGTGTTACAAAATGAAATGCTTGGTTGTTGTTGTTTGTTCATACTGAGATGCAGATGTACATAAGATTGACTCAGATTTTAAAATTCAATAGTGCAAG
>PVLD010027337.1:0-20909 GCA_004027595.1 Dinomys branickii | reverse complement strand
TGGGACTTTCCCACGTCTCGCCCTGGCAGCCTGGTCCGCCCTACCACATCTCCCCCGGCATCTCAGAGAAATACGCCCAGTTTAAACTTCCCAGCCGAGGTCCCGGCATTCACGCTCGCCAAGTCTGTCTCGAGCTGGTGGTGTTTATTAAGGAGGTTCGCTCCCTTGCTGCTCACCTGGCCGCCATCTTCCCCGGATCCCTCTGTTTTCTTTGTATATGATTTCATTGCTATCAATTTCCCTCTGAGGACTGCTTTCATTGCATCCCACAGATTCCGGTAGGTTGTACTTGCATTTTCATTTATTTGTAGGTATTTTTAAATTTCTTCTTTAACTTCTTGTGTGACTCAGAGGTTATTCAGGAGGTTGTTGTCTAATTTCCAGGTGTTTACGTGGTTTTTGGAGTTCTCTTTGTCATTAATTTGCAATTTCATTGCACTGTCATCCAATAATATGGATGGGATAATTTCAATTCTTTTGCACTTAGGTAGATATGCTCTATGGGCTAGAATGTGGTCTATCTTAGAGAAAGACCCATGTGCAGGTGACAGAAATGTGTATTCTGATGTTGTGGGGTGGAACACTCTGTATACATCTACTAAGTCCATTTGTTCACACTTTTGGTCCAGGTGTGTTATTTCTTTGCTGAATTTCTGTCCAGTTGACCTGTCTCTTTGTGTCAGAGGGGTGTTTAGGTCCCGTATTACAATAGTGTTATTAGTTATTTGATTTTTCACATCTATTAAGATTTGACTTGTAAAGTTAGGTGCTCCATTGTTTGGTGCATAAATGTTTAGGATTGTTACCTCTTCCTCTTGCAGCTTTCCCCTAACTAGTATGTAATGGCCTTTTTTACCTCTTTTGATTGTTTTTGGTTTGAAGTTTACATTGTTTGCACACATAATAGCTACCCCTGATTTTTTGGGGGGACCTGTTGCATGGAGAATTGTTTTCCAACCTTTAACTTTCAACCTGTGGATTTCCTTTTGAGTAAAATGTGTTTCCTGTATACACCATATCGTTGGATTGTGTTCCTTAATCCACTCTTCGAATCTTTTCCTTTTGGCTGGTGAATTGAGGCTATTTACATTAATGGTTATAATGGTTATATGTTGGCTTATTCTAGTCATGTTATTTACTTGTTGTTTTCCTTCTTTTGCTAACTGTTTACTTACTTGTTCTGTTTAGGGAGTTATGTCTATCATTGTTCTTGGGATTGTGGTCTCTTTTTTCTCTGTCTAGAATATCTTTCAGTGCTTTTTGCAATGCTGGTTTGGCACTCATGAAGTTCTTCAGTTGTTCTTTGTCGTGGAAATATTTTATTTCTCCATTGAATTTGAGGGATAGTTTTGCAGGATACATCAGTCTGGGTTGGAAGTTGTTTTATCTCAGAATCTGTAATATCTCGCTCCAAGCTCTTCTTGATTTCATGGTTTCCGTTGAGAAGTCTGCTGTGATTGTGATGCGCTTTCCTTTCTGGGTGATCTGTTTCATTTCTCTAGCAGCTTTTAATATTGTGTTCTTTTGCTGGGTATCTGGGATCTTGACTATTATATGTCTGTGTGTGTTTTTCTTTGGGTTGTGCATCGTTGGGGTTCTATATGCCTCGATTAACTGTACCTCAGTATCTTTTACCTTGTTTGGGAAATTTCCTGCTATTATTTCAGCAAATATTCTTTTTATATCTTTTGTGTGGTCTCCTGCTGTTTCCCTGACTCCTATTACTCGCATATTATTGTGTTTTGCCTCATCTTGCAGCTGTTGGATTGATTTTTCTTGTGTCTTTGATAATTTTATGAGATCCTTCCTTTCACGCTCATAAGCTGCCATGCTGTCTTCAAGGTCTGCAATTCTATCTTCGGTTTCATTTAAGCGGTTTTGAAGCTTTCTGTGGAAGTTTTCAAATCCTGGCAATCTCTTTGGACCTGTTTAATTCTTGGTAATTCATTCCTAAATTGCTGTTATAATGTTTCCATTCGTTTCCTATTTTCTTCTAATCTTTTATCTATTTCTTCTCTATTTGTATGGTACATTTCTTCCATTATAGTTTTCAGTTCGTTTTTTGTCTGAGAGATCCTTGCAGGTATGTGGCTTATTTCTGCTTTAAGCTCTTTTATGACCTGTTGGAGTTGTTTCATTTCGGATGCAATCGTTTCAGAACTTGCAGTTATGTGGCTTCCTAGTTCCCCTGTATCCTCGCATTCAGAACTTGTTCTGGGTGGGGTTGAGTTCTGAGACTGCGTTTTGTTCTTCTGTCTTCTCATGTTTGGGTATCAGTTTCAAAATATTGAGCAATAAATTACCCAGGCAGTTCACCAGGCAAAGGTCTGCTGCAGAGCTTCCTCCAATGACTCCCTCTCTTCGGGAGAACGTTCCTTAAGCTTTCTGCTGAGAGTTCCGCTTAAAAGGCTGTTCAGATGCTGGTTTGCTACTCCCTACCCAGAGACCTGAGTGGGGTGTGTAAGACCACTCCCCCGCCCTCCCAGGGTTCCCTGCAGGTATAGGGACAGATCTCCTCCCCCACTCGGTGATCTGGTCGCAAGCGCAGATAGCTCACCAGTTTTCAGAGTCCCTGCGGGCAGGAAGGTTCCAAAGTGCCAGTTTTTTGTGCTATGCTCATGATCTGCCGCTCGCTGCCACTTCTGTTTCCTCGCGCTCTCCGGGTCTGGGGGAGGGAGCGGGATGCTCCGCTCCTCTTTGCTCCTTGTTCTGCCTCAGCCGTGGACTGCAGGCTGGTGAGGGCCTTGGCTGCGTAGCCTGCCCGATGCATGGGAGATCTGAGACCACCCGGCGTTGCCTCTGCTAAAAATGCCGATTTCTGATGGGAGTCGCCGGAAAGCTGTGCTGGTTTGGAGGCGGGAGGGATCGAGCTGGCTGTGCCCCCAGGGCGCTCGGACCCAGCCAAGCCCCCTCTCCGCAAGGAGCGTCTCTGGTGCCCAGCGTTTGGGGCTTTCCTGCATCTCGCCACGGCAATTTGGGCTGCCCTATCGCGTCTCCCCCAGCAGCTCAGAGAAACACGTTCAATTTGAACTTCCCAGCCGAGGTCCCGGCATTCATGCTCGCCAAGTCTGTCTCGAGCTGGTGGTGTTTATCAAGGAGGATCCCTCCTTTGCTGCTCACCTGGTCGCCATCTTCCTGGAAGTTTTCAGTCCCCTTCTTAAAGTGGCAAACCTCCAGCTTCCTGGGAGCTTTGAGGCTAACAATGGCCACTCAGCTGCTGGAGAACAATCTTTCTACAATGCACACATCTTCAGTGTCAGTGCATTCATAGATCAGTTCCAGCTTATCCACAGAAGGGAGAAAAATTTCTAACCAGACTTACTACCAACAGCTAGGGACGTGTTATCCTGGTTAAAGTTGGCGAAGAGCAGCTGGACGGTGCCAGCCTCGCCGCTCTGACTCGCAAAGTTCATGGCTGCGCGCGTGGCAGGTCAGCCCCAGGGGTGGCCAAACGGGCACGCGTGTGCACGGGGGATGGCTCAAGCTGCATTCAGGGTCGGTGCCGGCTCCTGCTTGCCGCCGCTTGCTGCTCCATGATCAACCGCCACCAACAGTATTTTCAGAACGTAACCAAGATATGCATTTTCAAAGAGTTTTGCATATGTTAGCAAAAACTAACATTGGATTCTTTTAAAAAAAACTCATGATTAATTAGCAAATTCAGGCTCAGAAAAGTTGACTGATTTCTCTAAAATCACATAGTTAATGAGTTCAGCAAGTGGTATTTGGCACCAGATTTATCTGATTCAAAATCCTCTTTTCTTACTAAGAAGCTACTTCGCAAAACAAAACACCTAAAACCGGGAACATTAAGTGAGTGCCTGATTTTGAGGTACAGTGGCTCGTGAGAATTCAGCTAACTTAGTGATAAGCAAGAAAAAATTAGTGCAAGCTGCAAAGTGGTGCTGATAAAAGCTGAAAGTACAAGCTAATGCTAACAGGTAGACCCTGACTTTTCAGGGCCCGTTCCTCTTATCAGCACCTTAGTTCCTGTAGGGCAACCACGTCTTCCCCTCAGATTACTATACAGTAAACGAGGGCACTATTGTCTTAGCCCAAAGGAATGAACCTGTGATCTGAGGCCAACAGAACAGTCACTTCCTGGGGTTTGAATGCTGAACAAAGTGAAAAAAGACATTACTTGATGGGTGGAGTTTAATCACCCTTTGAGGTTCATCAGATTCTGCCAGCTGTGGGTTTCATTTTCTAATTCCTGGAGTTCTTTATTCTAGGTTTCCAGTTTGCCATTTCTCCTGTCTCTTTTGAAATGGGTCTCCAGATTACCTGTCAACTGACTGAGCTCACAATATACTTTCTGCATTGTCCTGTTTAGCTTAAATTATACCAGGTTAATTTCTGTTGATTGCAATGAAACACCTTGATTGACACAACAGGGTTGTGTTTCGTCTACTTCTTGTGCTATCAAGGATAGGTCAGCAATATTTCAGAAGAGCTAGTTGAAATGAGTTTGTATTTACACTTCTGTGTTCTCCACACAGTACAGGAAAATGTACTGGTCTATGAACAATAAGAAGAAGTAAATTTATTTCTAGGAAACAGGCATGCATTTTTAAAGGAAAAGCAGGGCATGAAGCAAGGGAGAATCAAGTCAGTAGCAAATTTTTCTCTACTTATCATTCAATGACAGTCTTTAGTTCACTACATATATGCTTATATTTTTCTATTAAACAGTATTGCAATTTTTAAAATATCAAAGTAAACCCTTAAAAGACATATTATTGATTGGCAAGGCTTCAGCCATGAAATAATCATTATGAAATTTCTTTTGGTTTCTAGTCATCTTGTCTCTCAGTTGGAGATCTGGACAAGCTGGCCAGTCTTCAGAGTAATAAAGGTGTAAAGAGAGAGTCACAATTCCACACAGTGGGGAGTAGAAGTATTTTCATTTGTTTCTGGAGAGATTATCGTAGGTGAGTGCCCTGCAGACTCTGTGCATTAGAGCTAATCTGTGACAGCCACTGAGAATTACAGTTGGGCTACAGCTGGGGAAATCAGTTTGCACGCAAACCTACAGGGGAAAAGACTGGAGGTAACTTAAATATTTAGCATACTGGGGCAAAAATTTATAGATGGTTTTCTGTATTCAAAAAAAAGTAAATATTAAAATGAAATAAAATATAGACAAATATTAAAAATGTTATACCTCAAAGGAAGAGAGCATATTCCTAAAGACTTACATCAGCAGCAAAGCTCAGAACATGATTTGTTCAGTATACAGAAAAGAAATTTAGGAAACTGGGTCATTAGTAGTGGAAACCAAGACAGCCAGTTTCTATTGAACCATAGCAGAAAGTCACTATAATAGATACTGGACATGATAAGAAGATACTTGAGTGAAACAATGATGTGAATAACATGAACAATGAAGTAGAACCATAACAATGAATAGCAGTAATGAACAGAATAGACAGAACAGAGTGGACAAGCCAATCAGAGCACTGATCAAACTCTAGAACTCTTAAAAATTCAAAGGAAAAGCATACAAAAAGGAAAATTATGAAGGAAAGATGCTGGTTATATAAGACACAATATGAAGTGTTTACTTGTTCAACAGTAAAAAGTAAAGCAACTGAAGAGAAAGCAATAATCAAAATGTCTCTTAAGTAAAAAGCAACTTCCTTGCTCATATAAAGACTTAAGCAGCCAGAGCAGAAAAATTCACTGTACTGTAGAAAAAACTCCAAGAGAAGAGAATAATACTTGAATACGACAGGTCAAAATGCTTGAATTAGAAAAGTAAAAATAAGTCCTACATTCAGCCAGGATGAAAGAAAAATGTTGCCTATACACACTGACCTAAAACTTTCTATAATAGAAAATGCCAGGATTTGAGAAAAATCTTTAGTTTTTTGGTGAGAAATGTTTGCATCCCAAGAATTTAAAAACCATCCAGATGTTGTTTCATTTATAACAGCAATAGAAAACTTTCACCATTGTTCAAAGGTTCACAAACTACTCACTGATCTCAGCCTTTTGGTTGTTTAAGTAGTAGACATTTTAAACAGTAGACATAGCATACACTGCCAAGAAATAAAAATGATGAATAAAAAGAGGAATTCTCGGCATTGTACTAAGTCCAATTTCATATCCCGAGACCAATCACAAGTTGAAGTTTTTACATGAAGCCTAGAGAGGTTGTGTTGTGCAGCGTTTTAGTTTTGAAGGGACAAAGTACCAAATACCCACAAATTAAAGGAAGAGAGGTTTGCCTTGGCTTACACTTTCAGGGGATTCAGTCCATGGTTAGCTGGCTCCAAGGCAGAAACAGCATGGCGGAGGCCGTGGCAGAGGAAAGTTGCTTAAATCATGATGTCTGTAAAGCAGACAGCAGAACAAGAGTCCAGGAAGAAGGGGCCGAGGGCCTTAAGGTCACAACCCTGTGACCTGCTTTATCCAAGTAGGTCCCACCTCCTGAAAGCACGTTTAGCTACGAACTGTCAGTGAGTCAGTGCCCTCACAATCCGGGAGTCTCTTAATCCAGTCAAGTGGACAAGATTAACTGCATGGGCATTCTGTGGAGTACCAAGGTGCTCTTCTCTGTGAGTTCTTCTGGGTAACCTGTGGTCATTGATTTGGAAAATCTGCAGAATGACTACATAAATGATTTGCTTCAGCTCTACGAATATAATTTAGTTCTACAAATATAATTGCAAAGAGCTATATTCTGGCTATTTTCAATGCCAAAGAACTGACTAATGATGTGCCACATTTTGCAAATATATATTGAATAACTTCAGTCACTGAGATTTAACCTGGAAGGATTATGAACAAGGCGTTGGAAAATTTTGTCACCGAGGACCTCTTTACAATGTCCACTTACTGTCTGTAAAACAATGTCCGTGACTAAAATGCTTAGAGGAAATATAGATGCATGTTAACAATACTAACAGCAAGTGGGGGAAATTAAGCTGATTTCATGGTTTTCTTTACACTCTGCTGTCATTTTTCACATTCGAGCATAAATTATTCTTATAATTAGAAAGAATTTAATAACAATTTCATAATAGTCAGAGGTAGAAGACAGGCATTTCACAAAAGTAGAAACCCTGCCACACAGTAAGCATATGAAAAAAAAATACTCCCTCTTACTCATGAAGGAAGTTCCAAAGAAGACTATCATGAAAAATCTTTTTGTATCCATCAGAGAAGACAGTAATGTAATTTAGACTAGCCTGGAGGGTGAGGCATAGTGAGGGTGACTGTAAAGTCACAGGAAGCCTCTCATGCTGCTGGTGACAATTTAAATGAACAGAGCAACTTTAGATATGAATATGGAAATATCTAGAAAGGTTGACAGTGTACATGTCAATGATCTGGTAATTACAATTTTACAGAGTTGCAACATTTCTTACAATGACAAAAAATTTGATACAATATCCTTCCACAGGGAAAAAATGGATAAAAGTTTGGTGGTATATTCTATACTGTTGTTACCCTAATTGAATGTGAGCTATATATAGTGAATGTGGGAAAGCACTCAAAATATAACATGGGGGGGGGCAATGAAAGTTACAGAGAATAATTTATAGCATGATTTCAATTTATGAATTTAAAAGCATAAAATATAATTAGAAACTTAAAAACATAAATGTGCAAATTAAAAAGTCTAAGGAGTTCTGTAGTAAAAACAATATACATTTTTTATTTATGGGTTCAAACGTAGGTAATAAAACTACAATAACATACAAAGAAGCAATAAGTTCAGGACAGTGGTTGTCTCTGAGGACAGAAGGAAGGAACTTGACATTAGAGAAGAGTAATACAAGGTTGGTGGCAGTTCTGTGATTTTTCCCCCTTGGGAAAATATAAACATTGGAGGCATATATGTGAATATTTCAATAAGTGGCAGAACTGGCAATAGGTACAACATTATTTTCTTGGAATTTTTATAATACAAAAGAAAATAAAATATTAATAGTATATTTCTTTATACTATATATACTGTAAATAAAAATAAAATCTGTATTTATAATTTTGTGCTATATTGTGCTTTCTGGCTGCAGTTGGATAAAATATTTATAGCATAAAGTCTACAAGGAAGTAAAAAGGACATCAAATGTTTGTTATATCTAGATGATACTGATAATTTTTAACTTTCTTTTTAAGAAAGTTGTATATTTCTGTATTGTAAGAGTTTTTCTTATAAAGCTATACAATTTTTATAATTCAAAACATATAAAAGATGGGTAAAAAAGTAGATTTGGACCATGCTGTGGAGGGTCTTAAATGTCATGTTATGTTTTTAGCTTTCTAATGCATGCTACTGTTTCCCACAGTCTATGTTGCAGAACATTAGTTACCCTTGGGATGCTAACGGGTATTCTTGGGAGAAAAGGATTCCAGGGTCAACACACTTCAAAATGATTCTTTCCATGTTTTCTGCTTGTGGTATAATGGGCCTTCAAATTTGCATACTGTAGTACATTTTATGCAGCTTCTCATTAATTGGTATTTAGCATTCAGAAACATGACTGAGTCTAAATTTCAGAGAATAATTCCAATCTCCAAGGGGAAAAAGAAGAATGATCTTGAATATTTTGAAATAATATACCTTAACACTAGAAGATCAAATAACCTGTCACTTTTTATAATCTTCAACATTCTTATTCCAAAATGGTTTGGTGACTGCTATATTCTATATTTAATACTCATAAAAACTATATTACATAGTTTTTTTCAATTGCCAACTCCATATACTAACTGTGTCAATATGATATATAGGCATCCCTTCCCACTTAGAGGTACATAGTGTTTTTCTTGTTCTAAAAAGTGATGATAAAATATGCTGTGAGTTTCTATTTTCTGGCCAGAAAGCTTTTACAAACACAAGGCTTGTGACCAGTTCCACTGCAAGAGAAGCTGGAAAATCAGTCAGTGACCAGCAGCAAACAGAGATGGGGCTTGGGCTGTGGCTATATTATGAAAATGGCAAAATCTGTCCGTGGATACTTGGTTCTTATGCATGCCCTACTCCTCATTGTCATGCTCAGTGACCTCAGAGTCACCACTCTTGCTCTAGGGCGGGGAAATGGAAACCCATTCTCACCATGGTGTAATTACTGACACCAACTCCTATCTTAAATATCACAGGGAGGCCTGTAATGAGCAGAGAGCAATGGAGACGGTAGCGGTAGCGGAGGAAGTGTGGCCACTGTCTCAGAGCTCACAGCACTCTATCAGAAGGTGCCAGACACATCCCCCCTCCAGAGCTAAGTGGGTATTTCAGGTGGACAGTGTTATGCTCAGATCATAAAGGATAAAAAGAAGTAAAGGTACCTGAAACCTGATATTCCAGATTTGTGATTGGTCTCTACTATGGAATGTGAGCTTACTATTTTTAAAAGCATAACTCAAAGTAAAACAAATTTTATAGAATGTTAGATGCCTGAAGATTTAGGATATGGAGTATCCAAAATTATCGTGAATATTCAACTTAATACCTGTGGAGCCCCTACCTGAGTGGTCAGGCCTAGAAATTCTCCCAGATACTAGAAATGTTTCGTTGTTATTCAACCAATACCCAGTCCCAGATTAGTCATTATTAACAATGATGACTATCATTTGCACAAAACGGTCTTAAAAGCTGTGCTAGTTAACGTTTTATATCAAATTAACTAGGTGACAGGGTGAGCACAGATGGTGAAACATTTTGGGGTATCTGAGCACTTCTGGGAGAAAGTGGCATTTGAATCAGTGGACAGAATGAAGAAGGTTGCTGTCTTCGGGGTAGGTGGATAATGGCTCCTGGAGGGCCCATATAGAACATAGAAGGGAGGAAGAGTGAATTTGTAGTTTTCATTCTAGCTGAGATGTTCATCTTTGCCTGTCTTTGGATACTCAGTGCTCCTGGTTCCTTGGCTTTCAGATTTGGACCAGGACTTACAGCATTGGGCCCCTGGTTCGTGAGGCTTCAGACAGTCTGAGACTTACCTCATTAGCTCTTCTGTTTCTTAGGCTTCAGGGGCTGGATTGGAATTATACCACCAGTTTTCACCAGCTTCTGGTTTGCAGACTGTAGACTGTGGGATTTCTCAGCATCCGTAATCATGTGAGCCAATCTCTCACATTTGATTTGTTGGTATATATACACGTGTAAGGCTATCCTTTCAGGGATCATTTCTATACTACATATACTATGTGTACCCTATTCTAGTTGCCTGGAGAAATGGTTAATATACTAACCCATCATCATAGTTTTATTGTAAAGTTATTCTATTTCTGTCATTGAGCAGAGGCATGGATTGTGGAGGGTTGCTTTACCTGTTTAGGTCTCAGTTCTTTTAATAAATAAATAACTTCCACAAATTTTTTGTGCATTCACTATGTGCAAGCCTTTGCTAGGGGCTGTAGAAAATGAGGTACCAAGAAGAAAAACTCAAAATCTTTGTTCAAAGTAAAATCACAAAATTGCGCACACACACACATTACAAATATATTCAAAATGCTAAAATGTTCAAAAGAAGGTGTTTAATCTTGTTTGGTGAGTGTAGTGGAACAAAAAGAGAAGCCGGGAGGAGATATAAAGTTTGAATTTTGGGTGTGAGTGAATTAGGAAAAGAAAACCATTGAGATTGGTGGGACACGGCAGTGTCCGCATCTCTGTAGAAGGAATTAAAGTGACAACAATATGGATTCTGAGGGTCCTGAATGCCACCGCCCCCACCTCTTTCACAGATACACAACCGAGACGGCCCTGAATGGGGTGGGGGTTTCTCAGAACCTAAGTCATGGCTGGGAGCAGTGGTTTCTATTCGATGACAGCTAGTGGTGCCAGAGCGGTCTGGGCCTATAAACCACCGATAGCATCAGGCCGACATTCTCTTCCAGGAGAAACTGTTAAAAATAGTTTCCAAATTCAGCAGAACAAGAACAAACATGACAAAAACTGGAGCTAGTAAGCGGAAGGATGGAGGCCTCATAAAACAGACGACTGCATGTTTTTAAATTACTTGGAGGGAACAATAACAAGAGAGAGAATTCTAGGGTCATGAGTCTAGAGGAGTTATTTTGGCCTCTCCACCTTCCGAAGAGGGCATGAAAATTCATTTAGTTACAAATGAGCAAATGCGAAAATACGCAGTCTAATAAAGAGGAGAAGAAACAGAAAGAATTCCCCATGACTTAAGAGGCATGTGAAAAGCCATGCTCAAAAAACAATGAAAACTGAAACCCACTATTTCAAAATAGGCTAAGTGAAAGAATCCAAGGCAATGGTAAAAGCTGTGAAAACAAATCACAAGTAGAAAATTAAAAAACAGGCTCATTAGGAAAGATGTAGAGTGTTTACATAAGTTAAGAAAAAGTGAAAAATAATTTTTATTTTTAATAAATAATCAGTAATACATAATTTTATGTATTACTTATAACACATAAGTTAAGAAAGAAGAAAAATAATTTTAAAAATAATAACACCATTTTTTAAAGAAGTTGAGTGGAGAACATATCGAATGAACTGATAACACATTGAGAAAAGTGGAACATGGAAAACAAGACGATTTTAAAAACCACGCCTTTCTAAAAAAATCCTTAGAAAAAAAGGATGATTCAGGTGGTTTAACATACATCTAAAACAGGGGTATCTAGTGGAGGGTACATATACTTAAGGATGTCTGGAAAAATTCAGGTGAACTTGGTTGGTGGATTAGTCCATGTTGTGTTGCTATAACAAAATACCTAAAGCTGTATAATTTCTAAGGAAAGAGGTTTATTTAGCTCATAGGTTTGGAGACTGAAAACCCAAGATTGGGTTGCCTCATCCATTTAGTTTCTGCTGAGGATTTTCTCCTTTGGTAAGTCATAACATGGTAGAAAAATAGAAAGAGAATCAGAGGCATACAGAAGGGACCAAGAGTATGGAAGTGGTGTCCAATGTCCATAGTTTATAAGAACCCCTGCTCTGGGATGTGCTGCTATGGGCAGTACTGCCAATAATTTACTTTCCACTGGGCTCCATCTCTGACAGCTTCCAACCACCTCCCCACCACCACACTAGCAACCAACCTTCCAGAACACAAACCTGGGGAGTGAACCACATCCAATTCATATCAATTGGGAAAAATACTGCTTTTTTCCACTAGATGAAATGTAACATTTCAAAAACTTATCAGCATCTGCTACAAATTGTAGTATTAAGAGTGACTGTGACTTTATCATCAAAAAATCACAGATACCTCAATATGAAATTAGATTTCAAAAACTATATATTCAAATACCATTTATGTTCACTGATTTTCAAATATATAGTTGTTAATTATATTTGTATTTTACTATTTAAAATCTCTGTCATATAATTATATTAAAAAAGAAGTGAATGTATCACTATACCATATTTTAAATTATTTTTACCACCAATAATCTCAGCACTCTGAGACTAAGGCAGAAAGACTGCAAGTTGGAGACCAACTTGGGCAAATTAGCAAGATCTTGTCTGAAAAGAGATGTCTTTCAGTGTGAAGGTTCTGGATTCAATCTATACCATATACCAGCATAATTAGTTTTCTTTGAAATTATATATTTTATTTTATGCATCTAAAAATATTCTGAGAAAGGGTCCATTGCTTTTACTAAATTACTGAGAATTCCCACAGAACAACAAATTTTTAAATCTCTGTTTTATAGTATGATCCTTGGAGAGAAATTATCACTCAAAAACATTGCTAAAAAAAAAAACATTGCTAATACAGAACATAATTTGACATTTTAGTCATTAAGAGGACTGGAATATTAACTCATGGTGGCCTAAACCGTTCTTTAAAGAAAATACCCTTAAGACAGGCCAGGAAAAAAGACCAATGGAAAGAAGTTAGATTGCTATTAGAACTTTTAACAGCAATGCTCTTAGGACCAAAGAAATTATAGTCACATTTTAAGGTATTCATGGAAAAAAGTTTAAGCCAAAATTTTTATGTTTGGCCAAACTGACCTTTAAGTCCAAAAACCTCCAGTCAGCTGATGTAAGCATGCAAAACCACAGAATGTTGCCCTCATGTGCCCTTCCTAAGGAGCCTAGAAAATCACAACAAAGTAAAAGCAGAATTTAGGTGCTGCTTTTTGCAACTCTTACGATACTCTGACATTGCCATAACATTCTAGCACATGAATCAGTTCTCTAGTAATTTATTTTAATCATATTTTACAGAAGTATTGGTCCATAAAAGATTGAAACAAAATTTAAAATCCCTGTACTAAATAAATACTTTCTGGCAACGAACATTGCCTCAAGCACTAAGGTAGAGAATGTTAAATATCAGTTTACCTGGAAAATTAAGATTTAAAACTTATTGTAAGGGAAATAGTCTAGTTTGTATTGTTTATACGCTCTTACAATGGGGATTTATAATTATTTTTAAAACAGAGAAATATAAAATACTCAGATTATGTGAAACTTGGTTAAACAGCTTGCACACTGACTGTGTGCCCACCTCATAGTTTCATGTGTGGGAAGCCTGGTCTCTAAGGGAGCAGTGTTGTGGAGAATCCTTTAAGAGACCAAAATTAATGGACCATGATTAGGTTATTGGAGATGTCTCTGTCATACGGGGTTAATGCAGTTCTCAGGACCCTGACTGGTTTTACCAAAAACAATTTGTCACAAAGTAAGGTTACTTTCTTGGCCTCTTTTGTGCTGTTTCCCATTCTGCCTCTTTATGGTGTTATAATGCCATCAGGGAGTCCCTACCAGGATGTTAGTACCAAACTATTAGGACCCTCCATCTATTAGAATTGTAAGCAAAATAAATCTTGTTCTATTAAGTTAACCAGCTGCTAGTATTTGGTGACAAATCAATTTAAGACTTCTCTTTTTAACCAACTAAAATGGTCTAGAGATAATGACCAAGTTATCAATAATAAGCACAGCAGACATGCAAAGTATAGTTTGGAAATACTATTTCCTATTCCTTGGATTTGGATGACTCCAAGTCTGAGGCAGGAAGTGTACATGACATGCTTTCAGTGTACCAGAGAGCGAGGAAGCTACCCAAAATTACTAAAGCTGTGTCAGAGATAGAGAACAGCAATAAATGAACACATTTCAAAGAAGTTTAATTCCATGATATAAACATATACTTGAACTTATTCAGTTGAGAATAGTGCTAGGAAACAAAGTCAATATTTTGTAAACCAGTAAACAAAAGGCAACATTCAAGCTGTCCTATCATTTCTGTATGACATGTCTTAGGGTCAAACAATAATAGGTGAAGGGAAATTTCTCTTTACCAGAGTGTTCAGCTGATATACTAAAGGAAAGGGTCTATTTTCTTGAAGGGGGATGATTTGAACTTGAGTTCATTGAATTTGAGTGTGTTATGGCCACTAGACAACAGGAAAGGCACATACGAAGCATGTTGAAAAGTTTCACACTTGAGGGGCCGCTTGGAGCATCTGCACAGGTAGCCTGTGTGTGTGTGTTCTGACTCAGAGAGAGCCTGTGATGAAAGAGGGGAAGGCTGCTAAGATCAGTGACCTGGGGAATTCCTTCATTCAGGGGATGCAGGAAGACAAAGGCATGGAAGAAGTCAAAGTCGCCCAGGTCAAGAGGAAGGGTAGGAAATGATGGGTGAGGTCAACAGTCACAGCTGCATAAAGGTAAAATAGGACGCCAGGGGAGCGGACCCCTTTGGACTGTCATGATCAGCAAGTCACCAGTGATTTCTGAAAAGGCAGCTTGAAGGCAGTGGAAGCAGAAGTTACACTAAAGATTGTGATGTGGACGTGAACATGGGAGCCTTTCGAGAAACTTAGTGGGGATCACAAAGGGAACACAGCACAGCCCTGAGCAGGCCAGCCGGGTTAATAACACGGAAGGTTCGAGTGAGAAGCACAGACAGAATAATGGAGATGCGATGACAGAAGAGGATCATTTGTAAAGGAAGGGCCTGAAATAGGCGATCTTAAATATAGTTTTCCACTCTAACATGTAATTCTGTCCGTGCAAATATTTCCGGCCACTTGTCAAAGGTAACTGAAGCATTTGACACTTTTAGGGTGAGAGAGGTAAAAGGGTATGCACTGTAATGTTAGGAGTGACTGGAATTTATGTGAATAAATTAATGGGCTACAGGCACGGCCTCTCTTAAGAAGTTACAACAGATTCCAGGTTCTATCACTCGGCTTCCCCTGTATTCAGAGGGCTTTCCCATGATTGCCGCCATACATTATGAGGGCAGTAAATCAGCCTGAATGATGGTTTACGTGTATTTGTTTACGAACTGTGGTCCTCCTGTAATTTATGGGATAGAAAAGATTGCTGGCTTTAGCTTGAAATGGGTTAGATAGTCTGGGGAGAGAAGGTAGCAATTCTAAGAGCTCTTGAAAGACACAGACTCACGTTCCATGGAATCCTACTCTTAAAGAAAGGAACGCGATTCTCCTCTGATACTGTGAGATTCACAATGATTCCTCTCTGAGAAGATACTAAGAGATATCTAAACATAATGTGTATTTTACATTCCTAGGCCTTCTGACTCAGGCACTGCTACTTTGAATATTCAGTTATTTTAAATCAAGATTAAAACAGGCCTTGGGGTAAGTGAACCATTGCCCTTAAGTAGAAAGACCTAAAGAGAAAAAAAAAGAGTCGTCTCCCATTTACATAAGGCTTTAATTTTTTCAAAGCTTTTTTTCATAGGTATTATTTCACTTGATCTTCACACCAACCATGTGAGGCTTTTCACTTTAGAGAAATGAACTTCAAAGCAGCAAACATTTAAAACACTTCCCAAAAATGTAGTAAAATCACAAAGAAATTCCCAGAGCATCTATACCATAGTTCTAACATAAACTGTATTTACTGCAAATTGTATTGACTCGGGAGACATGGTGGCTCGTAAATACAGTTTCTCTGTCCTGAACCACATTCCAACTGCAGTTGTTATGAATCCAAAAGAGCTTTCCGAGTATGTAACTGTAGTTTCGCTGCATTAAAGCAAAAGGCTGGCATTTGGACTAGAAAGAAGCCTGTAACTACGTCTGTTCTGCATGGCAAGCATCTCAGTGCCTGCCAGCAATAGAGATGGATTTACATATATTGACTCAATCCAGCATATGAGTAATGATCAATTTTCTTGATCTATTCTATTCTGTCAATCTGTGCTTTTGCTAGCAAATGAGGAGACATTGCTGTCAGCCAGAAATAGAGTTTCCTGGGCTTATGTGCGCTTTTAAGATCTCTTTTCTACTTAATTAAAAGATACATATGGTGCTTGACAGAGAGCAGCAGGCTAGTCAAAGTAGCAGAATTTGCTATGTGTAGATGGGTTCCTGGAAGAAAAATCATGAAAGATGGCTAAATAAATGTAAAAGCAGACTTCCATTTCTGAGCATAGTATATTTTGATGTCAGTTTTATTAATAGTAAAATAAATGCAAAGGGACAAATATAATTTGTCTATCAGGAGTAGCCAGTAAAAGCATCTTTTTTCAGGAGCCACAAATTACTCTTCCAGGTAACAATATGTAACCTGTCAGACAAGATGAAGAGCAAATGCTTTTCTTTCTGGTCTCCTTTGTAATGTATAATGTCAAATTAATTCATTTGTTTTGGGTTCAGAATCTCTGCCTTTATAATGTCCTGGGGTAGTAATATAATATATACATAATAAGTGGGAACAATATACATCAAATAAGTTGGAAACTTTCCCACTAGGGATGCTGAGAAATGCTTGACACCTGATGAACCCTTCAAGTCCCCTTTTACCTCCAATATGTTGGTAGGGTCAGTGGATCCCTTAGGCAACCAGACAAAGTCTGAATTCATTAAAGATGGTTTTACAGTGAATGAATAAATAACTGAATGCTCCAGCTAGGGGCGCAGTGGTGCGATCTTACAATTTCTTCCCCTTATTCAAGTGTTCAATGTGGATGGAGATTTTCAGTCCACACAAGAAGTGGGATGTGGTTTTAGTCATCTGTTGGCATCCACAGGGATATGTTCCAGGATCCTACACGGATAGCAAAATGGAAGGATGCTCAAGTTAAGTCCTTTATATAAAATATTGTAGTGTTTGCATACACCCATACACATATCCTCCTTTACTGTACTTTAATTCATCTCTAGATTACTTATAATACCTAATGCAATGAAAATGCTTTATTCAGGGAATAATAGCAAGAACAACCTATGTGTTCAGCACACCTGCAATTTTTGTTTCAATATTTTCAACTCGATATCGGTTGACTCAACAGTGATAGAAGAAACTGATGTTATGAAAGGAGGGCCGTATTTATGAATTGGCTCTAAGTACTGGCCTGGCTGGATTGGGTTTGACTTCTGCCTGTATCCTAGATCCTCCCAAATCCTCATATCCATTACCACTGGAAATATCCATAGTTCATTAGGAAACTGCTTTGGGGAATATACACAGGAGACAGGCATGATGGCTGAAGTTTTACTCTACCAGGTAGTAAACAAGGCCCTGGAGTAGACGCGGGTAGATCTTGGTCCTCGGCTTGGCTCTTCTCTTCATGAGTTCTAGGATCATGAAAAAGTAATGGCTATTTTTGGCCCACAGTGCTCTCATCTGCAAAACAGAGAGGTAACAACTGATTTATGATTTTCAGGCTAAATTTGGGGAGTCTCCTCATCAACTGTAAGGTGAGTGGAATTCGGAAGATACCCTAGCCTCCTCCTCCCTCATACTTCTCTGAGAAACTTACTAGCTCTTTTTGTAGCCATTACCTGACATGCTTCCCATGCAAATTTCTTTAAACCAAGGCTAAACTGGTTTTTAAACCACAACACTGGAAAATCTTGAAGGTCTCCTACATGTCTAACAATCTCTGGATCAACTTAAACGGTCCTGAGCTGTTTGCCCATTGGGTTGTGACTAAGAGTTATATTTTCCAAATCACAGTTATGGATTTAAACCGAGTCACCCCAGTTCTCCACTACTTACTCCTGATTTATTCTGTCTGACAACAGCAGCCCCCATTCAGCTGGCTGTGGTGAGCGTCTGGCACATGCGGCAAATGCGGAAGATACAAATTGGGTAGCTATCTTGTCTGTATAACATTCATACTTCTAGAGTTTAGCCAAAGGAACCGATGAGAATGGCCCCAAAGTGGATGAATGTTAAGAAAGGCAAACGTTTGGCCCAGGAACAGCCCAAAAAGGAGATAAAAATAGAATGAAGGTGTCTGATTTGTAAGAATCAGGGGGTTGACAAATAAATTCTACATTTATTCCCCAACCGTCTCATTTGGTTTGGAAATGAAAAGAGACATACGGTGCTCTTTGAAAAAGCTGCCTCTCCTGTTTGATCTCCGTCTCCTCTGCTATCACCTTGGCGCATGGTACTAGAATCTGATGCTGAGCATTTGCCCTCTGGAGACAGGGGGTGAAGGAGTTCCATTCGCTCAGTGCCGCAAGAACCCATAGGTGCGAACTAAGGTCATGGCAATAAAGAGGCCCAAACAGACCTAGTTACACCCCTGAATGGATAAGCAATCTGTAGTCATTATGAACTGTAAGCAAAAACCCACACTTTCCCATGGTGTCAGTTTGTATGACTTTTCTCCAACACCTCCTTCCTTCTGACTAAACACATAGGAGTTATTTCCTTTTAACCCATTCTTACTTCTTTCAAAACTAAGAAAATTAAGACCTAGAATGGGACTTGCATTCTAGGTCTTTGTATCAGGATTGATGTCAGGACTTAGGCAGTGGGACCAGACAAATACATTTGCCCACAGAAACAAATGCTCCTCTTCATGAAGAGGTAGCTTTATCTTTAGATTGCTCCCAGATCACAGATGTAGAACGAAAGTTCCATGAATCCATAAATCAATTTTTACTTATTATCTGCTATGCATCAGAAGAGGTGCTGGGTGCTTAAGGTGTACTTAAAATATGGCACACTTCCTGTCTTTGCAAAGCTGCAGTCTTGAGGGGTGCTCTACAAAGTTCTTTTGAGTAAAGACTAACTAGAAGTCAAGGTTACCAAAAATATAGCATAGATAGAGAAAAAGAAACTCAGCTTTATTTATTTATTTATTTTTATTTTATTTAAAAAGCATAATAAAAAAAACCAAAAAGATATTTACAAACATACACAAAGTAGCATAAGAATAGTACAATCGAATCTGAGTTACAGATAGGGTGACAGGGAATCATCAATGGTTCTTGCATTACATATTGATAACTTCGGAATGTATATTCAGGAAAACAGATATAGACATGCAAAATTGATCAGACAATTAATCATCTACTATTCCTTACAATAAAGTGACCTAAGTCAGTAGTACAACTTCTTTTTACAGTGTGAAAGCAAAAAGAACTACATCAACTACAACAGAAAAAGGAAGAGAAAAAAAAGAACGAAAGCATTAACAAAGAGACACAAAGTCATTCAATAAACTTATAATTATAATTGAATTATAGACAAAGCAACAGAAAACCAACAATATTTGTTGCATTTCATATTGATATCTTCAAAATGTATGCACCGGAGAACATATAAAGACATACAAGATTGATCAAACAATCAGTCATCAACTATTCCTTACCATTCAATGACATAAGTCAATAGTAGAACCATGTTAGCCATCCTGCACATATGTATATTCATAGATACTTACATAGCTACATACACAAATTTTTGCCTCATTCTTTTCTCCTTTCCCTCGTCCCCTCTGTTCTTTACTTTTGAACAGATTTCCTTCATAACTCTTAGTTTATGTTCCCACCCCCAGGTTCTTACACCGGTGACACAATACGTTGCCTGCACATGTACATCTGATTTACTTCACTTATGAATATGTTGTCTAATTTTGATCATTTGCCTACAAAGGCTCCATATCTGTCCCTCTTTATAGCTGAATAATATTCCATTGTATAAAAATGCCACAGTTTTTTAATCCAGTCTTCTGTGGATGGACATTTGGGTTGCTTCAACAATTTAGCTATTACAAATTGTGCTGCTATAAACATGGGTGCACATATATCAGAGTGATGTGATGCTTTCAGATCTTCTGGGAAAATACGCAGAAGGGGAATAGCTGGTTTGAATGGAACCTCGAGACCTAGTTTGCTGAGGAATCTCCGAACTGCTCTCCACAGTGGTTGCACCAGTCTGCATTCCCACCAGCAGTGTAACAGAGTCCCTATTTCTCCACAGCCTTGTCAGCATTTGTTATTGGATGATTTTTTTCATACTGTCCAGTCTTACTGGGGTGAGATGGAATCTCAGTGTTGTTTTTATTTGCATTTCTCAGATGACTAAGGATGTGGAACATTTTCTCATATATTTATTTGCCATTTGTATTTCTTTATCTGAGAAGTGTGTATTCATCTCAGATGCCCATTTCTGGATTGGGTCTTTGAATTTGCATAGGTACATGTTTCTTAATTCTTTGTATGTTCTAGATAGAAGACCTCTGTCTGAGGGACAGCTAGCTAAGATTTTTTCCCAATTTGTGGGTTTTCTTTTTACTTTGCTGGTGATTTCTTTAGATGTACAAAAACTTTTCAGTAGGATGAGGTCCCAGTTATTGATTCTTTGAAGTGTTTCCCTTGCGGTTTCATTTTTGTTCATGAACTCTCTGCCTACTCCTATGTCTTCAAGATTTTTACCTGCTTTCTCTTCCAATAGATTTAGAGTTTCTGTTTTAATTGACCTGAGTTTGGTGCATGGTGATAGACTTGGGTCTATGTTCAGTTTTTGGCAAGAGGCAAGCCAGTTTTTCCAGCACCATTTATTAAACAGGTCATCCTTTTTCCAGTGAGTTTGGTTGGCTCCTTTGTCAAATATTAGGTGGCTGAGTGTGTTTTTCATTGTGGTTGCATCTTCCAGTCTGTTCCATTGATCCTCAGGTCTGTTTTTTAGCCAGTACCAGGTTGATTTTATTACAGTAGCTTTGTAGTATAATTTCAGGTCAGGGATTGTGATTCCA
>PVLD010027336.1:0-20911 GCA_004027595.1 Dinomys branickii | reverse complement strand
ATATATGAGAAAATGTTCCACATCCTTAGTCATTCGAGAAATGCAAATAAAAACAACATCGAGATTTCATCTCACCCCAGTAAGACTGGCCAGTATGAAAAAGTCATCCAATAACAGATGCTGGCGAGGCTGTGGAGAAATAGGGACTCTATTACACTGCTGGTGGGAATGCAGACTGGTTCAACCACTGTGGAGAGCCGTTTGGAGATTTCTCAGCAAACTAGGTCTAGAGGTTCCATTCAGACCAGCTATTCCTCTCCTGGGTATTTTCCCAGAAGATCTGAAAATATCATATCACTCTGATATATGTGCACCCATGTTTATAGCAGCACAATTTGTAATAGCTAAAATGTGGAAGCAACCCAAGTGCCCATCCACAGAAGACTGGATTAAAAAATTGTGGCATTTTTATATAATGAAATATTATTCAGCTATAAAGAAAGTTTTGGGGACTTTGTAGGCAAGTGGTCAAAACTGGAGTCCATACTCATAAGTGAAATAAATCAGCGATACATGTGCAGACAATGTATTGTATCACTGGTGTAAGAACCCGAGGGTGGGAATATAAACTAAGAGACATGAAGGCAATCTGTTCAAAAATAAAGAACAGATGGGACGAGGGAAAGGAGAAAAGAAAGAGACAAAAATGTATGTATGTATATATGAATATACATATATGCAGGAGGGCTAACATGGTTCTACTATTATATTATATCACTTAATGCTAAGGAATAATTGATGACGGGTTATTTGATCAATCTTGTATGTCTGTATGTGTTATCCTGAACACATACTTCGAAGATATCAATATGTAAAGCAGCAACTATTGGTATTTTTGTTGTTGTTGTTGTTGTTGCTGTTGTTGTTGTTAGCCTGTTTTGTTTTTTGTCTTTGGATTTTTGGTTTTTGTGTTTTTCTGTTGTTGAGAGGATTAATTGTCTGACCAATTTTGCATGTCTGTATATGGGTTCATATATTTACCCTTCGAAGATATCAATGGATAAAGCAATAACCACTGTTGAGATCATGTCACCTTGTCTGTAGATCAGTTGTGATTGTACTATTTTTTATGCTAATTGGTGTCAGTTTGTTAATATGTTTTTGTACTTTTATTTAAAAGAAAAAAAGAACATGAATCAAGAGAAAGCAAAAAATAAAATAAAATAAACGATTTCGGTCTGTGGTATTTTGTTATGGCAACTCTAGCAAACTAACGAGTACTAAATGAAGAGTTTAAGATTTATTAACAAACACTACTAATCAATAAATTATAATATAACATGTATTTGACAAACAGGCAGAGTAAAATTAGTATAAACTTATAAAAATAATCTGCCCTGATATTAATCATAGCAATTTAAAATGAAGTCACACTGACTTTATCCATCTACTCTGTAAAGATTTTTTCGGTTTAGTTCTGGTAATATTTGGTATGCTTAAATGTGAAATCCATTACTGGTAGAAGTTCTTTCTCAACAAACTTTTATGGAAAATGATTAAAATTATTTTATAAGGAGACTTAATAAGAAAATAAAATATATTGCAGCCAAGCAACTTTACCTTCATAAATAGTATGAAAGTAATGTTGAAAACTGAGATGTGTATGTGTGTGTTATAGGGGTTGTGTTTTCTTTTTATTGAGGTGTTATTCACAGTGATAAATATATTAAGAAGCTACATGTGTAACAATACACTTATGTTATACCATATATTAAAAATGACTTTAATGTTAATTTTAATTACAGAAACCTGAACAACCTACTGAAATACCATGGTCAGATACTTTCTATCTTTGTACACACAGACAGACAGAGAGACAGGAAGACAAACAGGCATATACACACCTTTTGGATACTGATCTGTTGTCTTAGCACCCTGACCCTGAACCATGAGCTCTTGGCTGGAACCACAGAATCCTTTGTTTTTGGCCCTTACATACAGGGGAACTTCTTGGTTCAGGAACAACTTAGTTCATAAACAAAAGCACTTGGTAAAAACTTTTTTTGTTTGCAAACTGTACATTGGATAAAAAACACAACCTTGGCCATCCTTTCTGCACAAACAAAATTTTCAAGATGAACCCAAATTAAAATATACTATGAGAATTTTTAGAAGAAAAAATTTATCTTTTTTAGAAAGAAACAATTGTCTTGATAAAGGAAAAATGTGAAAGAGTCACTAAAAGTCTGAAGTTATTAACTTAGAGAAATTAAAATCAGTTGAACAAGCACCTTGGGGAGCACGGTGTGCTTTGCTCGGCGATGAAGGCCTCGCGGAAAGGACAAGGTTGAGCGTGCCGCGGATCTGAGAAGGAAAGAAGCCGCAGAAGCAGTGGCTCTTACGTCAGTCAGCCTGGACATACACACAGAGCGAGCAAAACACTCCAACGCGACAACTACGAATTTCATCTCTCCTTGAATTCAAACAAGGTGAGACCCCCTTACATTTACTAACCAGCACGAATAAACAAAACACTCTGCTTTTTTCACACAGTGACTATGTGGGTATAGGGTGGGAGGGACCTTCTACGTCTCTTCCGCCTTGACTCCTCCTGCAGGCCTCATCAGGAGACATCTGTATCCCGGACAGAGATCACGCCCATCACTAGTCCCACACTCTCAGTTCTAAGGATGCTAAGTCTGCTGCTCTGATCATTTGGCTTTTGACAAGTTTTTGAAGAGCAATTATCCTGTAAGGAATAAGTAAAAAAGATTCTGCAAACAGCATATTTATTTCAAATTGCCACTCTGCCGATTACTAGCGGCTTTTCCTTTGCTACTTTTCTATGTGTCTTCAAGTCTCAGTCTGTGAAACAGTAATGATAAAAATAACAGACAATAATAATCACAATAACTCTGTGTGTGTCTCAAAGGGTTTCTTAGAGAAGTGATTTTCTAAGTGTGTATATCGGTATGCTGCTGACCATGAAGACATTTAGTTAGAAATGGCCCGCCCCCCACCTCAGGTACCCTTGATTTCATGTCCACTGAGACTGGTGCCTCCCGGTGCACTATCAATTTGAATTTCAAGTACAGAATTTTTTTTTTTGGTACTGGGAATCGAACTCAGGACCTTGCGCTTCCCAAGCAAGGTGCTGTGCCTCTGAGTTATACCCCCATCCCATGGACTGGTTTTGTTTTGTTTTTCCTGGAGACTAGGAAAGACAGTGTAGAAAGATACAACTTTGAGGTTTGAAACATTCACTGTCCTGGGAGACAGAAATCCTAGATAAATGTCCAAGCCTCTCTTGTCTTTGGTGGGGCAATTCTGAGGTGACTTCTGTATGGCTCCTTAGCGAGTTCCCCGTGAAAATGAGCACTTACTCCCACACCCACAACAGTAAGCGGCTCACTCCAATACCCTTCACAGTGCTGCCCTTCCCCGCTCACTTCTAGTCAGCCCATTCTTCCCGTCTGCTGCTCAGATGTGCTCCACGCACTCAAATCCTTGCTTCAGGCTCTGCCACTGGCAGAACAAACACAAAAGCAGGCGTTACCGTTATTGTGTTTGGTCTGAGTCACACCTGGGATTTATGCCCACTGCCTTCTTCTCTCAGTGCCTTTTCCTTTGTATTATTATGTACAGTTTTCACCCAGTTTATTCTCCATCTCCTTGTGCTGCTACTCTGCAGCCCTTTCATTTGTCCGTGTCTTCCCACCCCACGATCCTTGTATGTTACCTTACATACACTGGGATCCCTAGCAGGCCTCCTCACATTCTAGTGTCTAAGCATCATGGCTCATGTGTGAGAAAACAAGCAGAAAATTGGCCTGAAAGCTCCTGGCTACTGTATTACCCTAGTAACGGGGCAACAAAGCCTCTTATATTTTTTCTTCTTTGAAAGAAAAGTCACTGAAAATTTAGGGAAAGAAAATGGGTGAGTCTGAAGGAAGTTCCCCAATCCTTCACAAACTACTTAAATGTCTTCTAGTTTCAAGTTACCTGAAAAGAAAAGAAAACTTGGGGTGTGTTTTTTAGAAACTTGTGGCAGATTAAGCAATGCTCAGCTTGGAACACCCAGCTGAACTGGATAAATGTGGTGCTGGGTGTGGAAGGTCCATCTGAGGATTGTTTCTAACAGCATGAAAAGAAAACTGGAGTGGTGTGCTGTTGATTCCCCTGAAGAAGCTTGTCACGCTGGCTTTCCTGATAGGAACTCGGCTGTTCTCGCTGTGGGACGAGTGTGGGTTCTCACCGTCACTGAGGATGACTACAGTTCTCTTTGGGGGAGCTCTGGTCCTAACCTTGAGCATCACTTCCTGGCCCCAGTGCAGATCCTTCAGCCTGTGGCACAGACCCTTCATCCCACTGATGCAGACTTTCCAGCTCCCACCACTGACCTTTGGGCCTTCACAGTCTAGATCCTTGGCACATATTTGTATGAGACATTGTCCTGGGCTCTAGGCCTCCAGCTGAACTCATGGAAGGCATTACGACAGGCTCTAGGTCTTTAGCTGGACTTTTGCAGCACACTGCCATGGGGCCTAGGCCCTTAGCTGGATTCCTTGGGTCTCTAATATGTGGACAGATCTCCTGCATTCTTTTGCATTTGACTCTTTGGATAACTATTATAAAATAATCGTATAAATTACGTGTCCTGTATTAAATCTTTTCCCTTGTAAACCTTGACTAAAACAAAGCTTACAGTATTGTTGCTGTATTTTGAAAAATACTTGCGAAGTATTTCTTATTTTTTAGGTATTTTTTCTTGGGAAGAAGACAACAGATTTAGATAATAGATTTAGGTCTTCCTAGGTCATTGTATCAGTGTGTTGCTTTGTAAAACCATCATACTTTGCCCTCCTGGTATGTGAATAGGTGGTATTTTTTTTTTGTTTTTGCTAAGACTACAGCAGCAATGACTTTTAAGACTTGCAGGTATTCAAAGGGGTCAAGGCCTCTCCTGGGATTGCTGGAGCAAAAACTGGAGCCAAGAAATAAAACATAAGACTCTTGTTAATCCTTCTGCTTTGACACACACTGCTGGTACCTTGTCTTAAGAGGAAACTGCTTCTCTGAACTATTATAAAAGGCAGATCTCTGAACTTCTTTAAACACTGTGCTGATGAGCCTAGCATCAGTGTGAAGAATACACTTAAAAAGAACATTCTTGCTTTGGGGTGCAGTTAATTTGGTGATCATATACAAATTTCAATAATGATAATAGAGTCAAGTGGACTTTCATAAATGGCTAGCTTTCCTGAAGGTCTTTTTCTGTTTTTCTCTTTAAGATTCATGGATTTCAGTAATGTCCTGAATTATGTATTTCAAAAATAAGTGAGGGAATTGTGTGTTGGATATGTCTTGAATAAAATCACATAATGTATGACTACCATTTCCAAATATAATTTTAATACAAAATTTGAAAGAATGATGGCACAAATGCCTTAAATTTCAATGGTTTTATTATGATATTCCTCCTTATACAAGTCAACCAAGTAACCCTATTAGTTAAAAATGGTCTCAGATAATCAGCAGAATTCATACACAAAGGAGGCATGTGTGGAAGACAAATTTGAAATAATTATGGCAGTTCAGGTATATTTTTCCCATGTTTCTCCAAAAAATGATCTCTGGAATCTGACAGAAGTGCTAATCAATTTTTATGGATAGAGAAAAATGTAACTATGTAATACATATTCATAGGTAATAATTAAAATTGTAACACTCATAGAGCTTTTCTTCATAGCTTGTGGAATTGATCAGACAGGATGAACTCATAAACCTCAAGCAGGTCCACGCAGATATGATTACAAATGACTGGTGGCAATGCCTGCTTTATGCAATATATTAAAATGTTGGATATCTGATAACTCTTTTATTAACAAATAAAGTATAATGTGATGAAGATTTCTCAGCCAATAAATGGTATACTCCTCTGTGTAGGACAAGTCTGTTCAACATACTAGAGGTACTTGTAAAATGTATTTTATATTGTGATAGTCCTGTATGGCACCTTGTGTCATAACAAATCATGCTATGTATATATTTGTAAGTTAGGTACAAGGATTTGCTGTGAAGAAAGAGAGGCATTTGAGCTGGGATCCATGGCATGGATTTATATTAGCTGTATTGTCAGGCAGTTGGACTCATTTTGCTGATTTTCCTGGCTTTGATATAACAAAAGAACTCTTCCAAACACTAATTCCCACTTTCCATTCTACGTCCTTCTTTACAGCTACTTGTAGCTAAGGTACCTGTTATGTTATTTCCAAGAATCTCTCATAGGATTTGAAAATACATTAAAATTACATAATTTAATTAGCTATTTTTAATTCTTTATTATCTTAAAAGGCTGAATTTACTCATAGAAGTATATATTACTAGATATTGAATATTATTCTATTTTGCATTTTTGTCAACCAAGCAATTCAGAATTTGGCACATTGTATATTGTTTATGGTCTTTCAATTTTTTGTTCTGTACATTACCACTAACATGTCCCTTATACCTGAATTTTAGCTGAAATTTTAGCTTTAAATTTTATGGAACGTCAACATCATAAAACTGAAAATGTGGCTTCATTTTTATAGCAATCTGAAAATAAGTTACATCTTTTACTTTATATAATGAAGGAACTCAGTTCAAATAAAAAATGTAACATTAATATTTCCCATTCAAAAATGTACCATCTCTAAATTTTAACATTATAATGTTGCATATAATAGCTGATATCTAGGGAAGAATTATATACTGGCCAGATTCTCTAGGAAATTATGCAAATGAAAAAGGCCATTTGATTAATATTCAACTCATTATATAGTTACATATATGTTGCAATTTAAAATTTTAAAGTTATAAAGTTGTAAAACCAGCACTCTGGAGGCTGAGGCAGGAGGATTGGTGTGAGTTTGAAACCAGGTTGGGTTACATAGTTCAAGGCTAGCCTGGCTACATAGAGAAATCCTGTCTCAAAAAATCCAAAATAGATTGCAGAATGGTGAGCAGCAAAGAAACAGACTCTCTTGTATTTGGAATCTGGATAGTGGAATAGAGCACCAAGAGGAAGAGAAGGAAGAGGGAAGTGGGCTCTTGGGACCCAGCAAGGCTGGTGAGTTATTTGGGTTCATGCATCCCCCAGGAGAGGTTATTAGCCATGAGCAATCTTGGAGAGAGGCCATCTGAGCTTGGAACTCAGAGAAAGTGCAGGCTCCGTATAGCAGCTTTCAGTGTCAGATTGAGATAGGACAAATTTGAGTAAATAGGAGGTCAAGAAGCTGAGCTCAACTTGGCAGTGACTCATGTTCAAGCTGGTAGGAGTCACTTGGAATACTACAGGCTGAAAAAACTGGGTAGCAGCCTCACAGCCAGAAACCACAAGCAACCTAAACTTCAGTGCAACTAAAGGACTAAAGTGCAACTAAAGGTTTGCTGGGGTTAATGACCACTGCCATAATTGTATTACTGGTTGCTGGAAACTATAAACATAGACCTGGGCTGTCTTCAGCAGAGACATGGCCTGAAGTGGATGTTTTTTTTTCTGTGTTTTTTCCTTTCTTGGCTTTTTATATTTTATATTTTTCTGTGTTTTCTTTTTCTTGACTATTCTTGTTTTCATGAGTGAGAATACTGTTTCTAGTTTTTGTTTGTTTTGTTCTGTTCTTATTTCTGATTCTGGCTTCTTTCTTTCCCTCCTGTCTTTTTCACCAGTTCCCAAAGTTTACTTAATCTTTGTTCTCCAGCCTTGCTTCTAATCTCTTTCTCTTCTTCTATTTCTCTATTTTTTACTCCGCTTTAACACTTTTTCCCATGAGGATAAAATTGCCATATTGAGGGAATATTTACTGTACACAATTTTGTTATTTGTTTTAGATTTGGTTATATTACTACAAATCCTGTTCACATGGTTAAGTTGGCAAATTAATATCAGAGTTTCTCACTTTCTAGTGTATATTTGATGCTATTGTTATTACTAATTGTACTACTTTAGTCAAGGTGACATAATTATTTGAATTGGTTGTTCTCCCTTGTATGCCAAGACTGAGATTACCTGAGGGTCATAAACAATACTTTACACCAGTGCCAAGGAACAAGGGACTAGACCTACTATGCAGCAACTTCTGATCCCCGATAAGATAAAAAAGGTAGGATCTTGCAACAGACTCAAAACCCAAAGCTGAAAGACATCTCTGAGAAGAAGTAATTTCCTAAGGGTTCTCAATAAGATACTTTAATAAGACAATAAAGATACCTACCATAAATAATTTATAAGCATCAAAATAAGAAACTAAAAAAATAGAACATGAAGCAACCTCAGACTTCTGGCTAACAAAAGGCAAACCCAGGGGGCAATAAGGTGGAACACTTCAAAAGCCACCCACTTGGACTCTCTGAAGTGGTAACAGTGGAAGTAATAGATCAAATGAATGAGGGTCTAGACAAAATCTGATCAAAAATAATTTTTCAGATAACTTCATAGACAATGACCATAATGAAGGACATGATTAATAAGTCTAGAGAAAATACAGATTTTTTAAAAAAGAAGCTCAAGAAAATGATAGAAACCTTGAATGCCCAACTCAGGAAAGACATGGGATCCATGAAACAGATTCAGTGAGATATCTATGAGGTTAAAAATTCTATTAAGACTAAATGTAGCACAATGAATCATTGTGAGGACAGGAAGTTAGATGTAGAAGACAGGATTGCAGTTAGCAATTATGAGAAAAAAGATTTCTTAGAAAGAGCAACATGCTACAAAATCAATCCAACAGCTGCTAGTTGATGCGCAGAATAACATAAGGTTGATCAGAGTCAATGAAAAAGCAGGAGATAGTGCAAATGACATATCAACATCTTATTTAAAGAAGTAATGGCAGAAAAGTTCTCAAGCATGGAAAAAGAATTTGACATACAGTAAGTGAGGTACATAGGACTCCAACTAGCCATAATTTAATAAAAATCTACTCCAAGGTACATAATAGCCAGGATGTCAAAAATTCAGCACAAGAACTAAATATTAAAAGCTGTTAGAGAAAAGAAACAAATCACTAAGAAATGTGAATTAGAATTACAGAAGACTTCTCAACTCAAACCCTTTAGTCAAGTAGATCTTGGAGTGAAATATTTTAAGCTCTAAAAGGAAACAACCTACAACCCAGACTGATGTACTCTGTGAAACTATTTTTCAAAATTGGTGGGAAAGCAAGATACTTTGATGACAAAGAACACCTGAAAAAATTCATGACCACCAAAACAACTCTCCAAAGTGCTCTAAAGGACATTCTCAAAAGAAATAATGAAGACTAAAACTCCATAAATCCCAACAGAATGAATTCACTAGGCAAGACAATAATAAAACAGAGGAGAAAGAAAGGGAACAACCAGCAGGAAAATTACATGATAAGGATATGTCAATACATATCAGTTACAACTATCAATGTTAATGGTCTTAATTCAACAATCAAAATAAAGAGACTGGCAGAATAATTCAAGAAAGATCCAATAATATCCTGCATACAAGAAACACATTTAATGCAAAAGGAAATTCACAGGCTGAAAGTCAAAAGATGGAAAACTATGCTCTATGTGACAGGAACCCAGAAAAAGCAGGGGTAGTTATTCTCTTTGCAGAGAAAGGCCAAGACTAATTAAGAGAAACAAACAGGGTCACTAATATCCTTGTAAAAAAGGAAAGACTCAAATTTATGCAGTTAGGAATAAAAGAGTGGAACCCCAAGGAAGGCTGCAGAAGTCCAGAGGATCATTAATCTGTTTGAGAAGCGGTATTCTAATAAGATGGAAAAAAGAGAAGGACAGATTCTTAGGTATGTATGAATTAACAAAGGTGAATCAAGAAGACATAAAAATTCTAATTAACCCAATATCAGTCAGTGAAATTGAAGTTATAATTAAGAAACCAATAAAGAAAATGCCCAGGTCCAGACAGACTCATTGCTGAATTCTACAAGAAATTTACAGAAGATATAATGCTACTACTCCTTAAACACTTCAATAAAATTGAAAGGGAAGCAATTTTCCCAAACTCATATCTGAAAGCAAGCATTACCCTGATACCAAAACCAGAGAAGTACTCAATAAAAAAGATACCTACAGGCCTGTTTCCCTCATACACCTAAAAATCCTCAGTAAGATACTGGCCAATAGAATGCAGAAATTCATTAAGAAGATTATATACCATGGCCAAATAGGATTCATCCCAGAGATGCAGGGATGGATCCAAATACCCAAATTAATAAATTAATACATTATATTAACAGAGCCAAGGACAAACAACACATGATCATCTCCATAGATAGAGAAAAAGTATTTGACAAAGTCCAAAACCCATTCATGATAAAAACCCTACAGAAAGTTGGAATAGATGGTCTTTAACTCAATATGATCAAAGCCATCTATGACAAACTAACAGCTAACATCATACAAAATGGTCAAAACTGAAAGCGTTCATTCTTAAAATAGAAACAAGGGAAGGGTGTCTACTATCATCACTTTTATGCAATATAATTCTTGAAACATAGCAATTAGACAAGAGAAAGAAATAAAATGAATAAGGATAGGAAAGGAAAAATTTAAATTACCATTATTTGCAGATGACATGATACTTTTACATGGAAAACCCCTAAAACTACACCAAAAGACTAGAATTAATAAACAAAATTTAGTAGCATAGCTGGGTACAAAGTCAACACTAAAAAATCAGTAGCATTCATGTATAAATAAAAACTTCAGCCACCGGGCCACATGATTAGGAAGGTAAGCGGAAGGAACCACTAGGCTAAGGAAGCAACCCAAATGTCCATCCACAGAGAAATGGATAAAAAAACTGTGGCATTTTTACATAATGGAATATTACTCAGCTCTAAAGAAAGACAAACTTGAGGCTTTTATAGGCAAATGGTCACAATTAGAGACCATACTCATAAGTGAAATAAATCAGATGTGCATGTGAAAGCAATATATTGTAGCAGTAGTGTAAGAATCTGAAAGTGGGAATATAAATTAGGAGATATGAAAGGAAAGTGCTCAAAAGTAGAGAGCAAATGGGATGAGGGGAAGGAGAAAAGGAAGAAAGGGATAACTATGTATGTATGTATGTATATGTAGGATGGCTAACATGGTTCCACTATTGACTTGTGTAGCTTTATTGTAAGGAACAGTTAATGATTAGTTGTTTGATCAATCTTGTATGTCTGTATGTGTTTTCCTGACCATACACTTTGAAGTTATCGATATGTAAAACAACAACCATTGTTAATTCCCTGTCACTTTGTAATTCAGTTTTGATTGTGCTGTTCTTGTGCTACTTTGTGTCTGTTTGTTAATGTTTTAGTTCTTTTACTTTTAAAAATAAAATTTAAAAAAATTCAGTGAGAGAAAAATTATGGAAATATCTTTCAAAATAAGATCCAAAAAAAATGAAATAGCTAGGAATCAATCTAATGAGAGATGCTATAAGATTTTTACATTGAATATTACTGGCCTTTGAAAAAGCAGCATCAGAAAATGGAAAGATATCCCTTGTTTATGAATAGGCAGAATGAATGTCATGAACATGGCCATATTTCCAAAACTATTATATAGATTTAATGCAATTTCAATCAAAATATCAATAGCATACCTCATAGAACTAGAGAAAACAATAATAAAACTCATTTGGAACCAAAAGGAACCTAGAATAGCAAGAGCAATTCTAGGCAATAAACACAAGGTGGAGGGCATCACAATCCCTGACTTGAAATTATACTACAAAGCTAATGTGATAAAAATAGCATGGCATTGGCAAAAAACACCAGCCAACCAGTCAACAAACCACAGAAACAAACAACAAGAACAACAACAAAAGCAGACTCAAGCATCAATGGACCAGAGCAGTAGGTGCAGAAACAACTCTAGACACACATTTACTGGAAGAAAGATAAACTCTTTAACAAATGGTGCTGGAAAAACTGGCTTCAAACCTGTGAAAGATTAAACCGAGACCCGTATCTCTCACCATACATTAACTACAATCAAAATGGTCAAAGATCTAAATAGAAAGACACAAACACTATATCTGCTGGAAAGTAGAACAGGTAAAGTTCTTGAAGACATAGATATAGGCAAAGGCTATAAACCAAATTCCAATTACACAGGAAATATCACAAAGAATCAACTACTGGGCTATAATTATATTAAAAAGCTTTTGCACAGCAAAAGAAATCATGAATGGATTGAAAAGAAAACTCAGAATGGGTAAAAAGTTTTTCCAGTTGTTCCTCAGACAAAGCACTAATATATAGGATATACAAAAAAATCACACATCCCCAAATTTAAAGATGCAATTCAAATATGGGCAGCTGAAATAAATAGACACTTCTCAGATGAAGAAGTAAAAATAACAAATAAATATGTGAAAAAATGTTCAACATTGCTGGGCACTTGAGAAATAAATTTTAAAAAAGCTGAGATTCTATTTCACCTCAGAAAGAATGGCTATGATCAAGAAATAAACCAATAACAAATGCTGGAGGGGCTGTGGGGAGAAAGGAACCCTTTTCTACAGTTGGTGGGAGTGCAGATCAGTGCAACCACTGTGGAAGTCAGTGTAGATATTCCTCAAAAAAGTAAAACTAGAGGTTCAATTTGACACAGCTATTCAGAATTAGATGCATCATATCACAGCAATATATGCATATCCGTGTTTATAGTAGCACAGTTTGTAAACCCTGCGAACAGCCCAAATGCCCATCAACTGATGAATGGATGAAGAAGTTGTGGGGTTTTTTTATACAGTGAAGTACTACTCTGCCATAAAGAAGAATAAACTCGAGACTTTTAGGTAAATGGGTACACCTTGAGACCACAGTCTAAAGTGAAGTAAATCTGACATATGTGCTCAAACATCACGTGGTTTCTCTGGTGTGAGAAACTGAAAGTGTAAATAAGGACTGAAATGTATGATAGCTATAGTGGAATAGGAAGAAAATGCTCTAATGGTAAGGGGAGTTGGGGGGATAGGAAAGAAGGGGAAAGGATGAAAAATAACTGGAGGACAAAGTGGAAACAAAGCTTTTGTACATGAAGGAAAGATGAGTTGAATGGAAGGAAGGGGAATGGGAAAAAAAGGAAAAAGAAGATATATTATGTACAGGTACAAATTTCACATGATGACTGTGATCATTATGTATTTCTACAATGTACCAATAAAATTAAGTTTTAAAAAGCAAAATAAATAAATGAATAAAAAGTTATCTAGAGATATAAAGACTAGAAAAAACTTTAAAAATACAATTGCTGTTATATTGTGGATGAGAAATTCAGTGAAAGTTTTGTATGTGTTAGACCCAAAAGCAAGAAATCATATATATATGTAAGCATATATATATATATAGTTATATATATATAGTGTTATATATATATGTATATAGGTATATAGTTATATAGATAAGTAGATAGAAAAACAAAAGAATTCCTCGGGTACTTCAAATGATTAAAATGTTTGACTCCAGAGTTGTTAACAACTCCAACTGCAAATCCTTGAAGTACATTTGGTACCCCACGCTGACTACTGGAGACGCTATTAACAAAATGTACTTTAGAAAAAAATAATTATTCAAAGAAGATATTATAAATAAGACAACAGAAAACAAATTGGTGAGTCTAATACAAATTATACAAAATATAAGTTCAGGTATCTAAATTCAGGAATAAACAAATAATATTGAATAACAGTATATAACTCAAGAGATGTATGAGAATGAACATAATAAGTTCTTTGTGTGATCTGAAAGCAGGTTTGAAATACTGATTACATACCTTGTTTATATGCACAGGCTCAGGTTTATTGGGCTGAAGAGTCTTGAAATTACTTCCATTAGAAAGAATTTTTGGCAATATTTCTCATTATTATATTAATAAATAAAATTTAATTAAGTTGTACAATAAAACATGTAGGATAATTATATTAATAATAAATTATAATATATTAAAGAAACAAAACTGTAAGTCATTAAGGCCTAAAATATGAAAGACATAGAAATACAAGAAACTTTACTGAAAGGAAGAGCTAAGTACAGAGATATGTACAGGACAGTGAATTCAATATTACAAATATACTGATACCTTCCCAAATAATGTATTCATTAAACTTATGTGAAGGGAAACAAGATCAAGCAAGGACCTGTATGAGTATCAAGACTCAGTTAAAAACTATGACAGTTAAGTTGGTGTCCTATTTCTTTGCAGAAGAAAGATTCTAGAACTGTGAAATTATGAAGAATGTTAAGTGATATATTCAGTGACCATGAGGCAAAAAAAAAAAACTGAAACATCTTTACAAACCACACATAAAATCTTTTCCTTCTAAATTGTACTGGAATGAAAAAGAGTAAAATTCTTATAATAAATTTTAGAAGAGGATTTTCTGGACCTCGAATAGAAAGTTATTATTTATTAAAAAATCATATTTTGTAAGAGGAAAACCAAAAAATTCCACCACATTTCAATAACAACTTCTATTCACCAAACTCCGTAAGAGAGAATAAAAAGATAGCATCAAAGAGCAGTGGATGTTTTAAAAGTAAATGGAAATGACAAAATATTAGGATTCAGAAAGGCAAACTACAAAGAACTCAGCAGAAAAACAGACGAGACACACAAGCATTCCCAGAAGAGGAAATAACCACAGCCAGGAAATACACAAAAATATAACATCTCTTTAGTAATTTCAAAAATGCAAATGAGAACCACAATACAATTTGATTTCATATTTGACTAGTTGGCAAGGACATGGAGTAATAAGGACTATAATAATTATGTAATTTAGTGTATTAGTATAAAAATAAATTATTTCAGAAACATCTTTGCTTCCTATAAGCCAGCACCAACAAGCAAGCACAAGAACCTTACAAACAAAAACTGAGACCCTGTCCCAATGCTTACCTATGACCAAATGGATTTTTAAAATTCTGTGGTATTCGGGCTGGGGATATAGCTCAGTGGAATTAGCGCCTGCCTAGCAAGCGCAGGGTCCTGAGTTCGATCCCTAGTACCGCCAAAACAAACAAACAAACAAACAAACAAAAAAATTCTGTGGTATTCATTCACCAGAGAAGATGAACAAGTTACTGTAATGTGCCTCAATGTGATTCAGCTTTAAATTAAAAGTATGCATATATGGACTCTCTTTTTATAAAATCTAAACAATTGTCTGTATGTGAGTAATTTCATATATGTGTAAAAGCAAAAGGAGAGCTAGGTGATGATTATCACTCAGTTCAGGACATTATATTTGAGAGAAACGCTGGGAACTATGACTGCAAAGGGATGCACAGTGGGTTTCAGATTTATAATGTTTCATTTTTAAATGTACGTTTTATGTGTATTTATTTTATGAACACTATATGCTGCAATTTTGTATACTTACATTACACAGCACCTACATATATGCAACTTTTTATGGTAATAATGAATCATGAAAACTAAGGAGATTATTATATTTTTAAATCTTGGAAAATTGTCTTTGACTATAGACAATTGTACTCAAAGAGAAATTGATTCATTTATATGACCTTTTTCCTGGTACAAAGGCCCTTGGTTCAACCCCCAGTACTGAAAAAACAAAAATAAAAATAAATCCAGGGTGTCCTGAAGCAGGAAGTGCGTGGTGGGGTGGAGTGGGGTTAGATGGAGCAGGAAATCTTTCTTACATATGGAAGTCAGTCCCAAAGCTAAAACAGAAAGGACACCAACAGAAGTATCTGTACGCCTGTTACAGGGGCCAAGCAGTGCGGCCCTTACCAGCTGTTTCACGCAGAGTCCACTGAAGGTGATGAGCGTTGGAAACTGTGACCTGCACTGCCAGGACTGACCCGGGAAGCCGGGACCAGGGGACTCTGCACAACACCATGAAGGACTGCACCCATCTTTCCGAGGGACTGTGGCATGATTGTGACACGTCATTAAAATCAATCTTCTAACAGACCTAAAATACAAACATCTGTTCATCCTTTCCTGTTTTCTTCAAAATTATATGATTCTCCAGATGCACAATAGTCAGTCATATGACTTTATATTACTTTAAATAAAGTAAATAAATATTACTTCATTTCTGAAAATGAAGTATCACATTTGCTTGTAGTTACTTTATCGTATTTATTTATGCAACTATCACTTTTGTATTATTTGCTGCATGGCTCTGTTTTTTCTCCTGCTAATATTCTCCAAGGTTGAGGTAGTGAGATTCGGAGGCATTCTCCTCAGATTAAAAAAAACTGCTAGAGGAGATACCATCCTGTATTTATTTGTCTGTACATATGGGGTATCCTGAAGCACGAGCAGTTGACACAAAAATGACCAACTAGAAAGATTAGGTCTTGGAACATCATCCAATCACTCACTCTACGGCCTCGGAACCATTACCTTGAAATTCAGTTGTTCCCTCTCTGCCTTACTGATTCCTGAAGTCTCTAAGTGGTCTTAATGTCAAATCTAAGGTGCTAAATTTTACAAAAAGATCAATTTCCACAACATTTTTACTGCCGAATACATTTTTTCGAAGGGTGTGTTAAATTGGAGTCTGTCTAACCCATGATGGCTGACGGGTTCTTTCAGAAGCAAACAAGCAGTGCACTTGTGTGAATATTAATCTGACAGTAGCTCACAATACTATATTATTACAAATGGCAGGGACACAGCGCTAGCAGGGAGATGATACCAGAGAATCCATCACCGGAAGTAGGAGCTTTATAGGATATTGCTATTACTGTACCTACTTTCCTCTAAAAAATATGGGCACCCAAGTTCATCTGTCACTGAACAAGACACTCACCTGCACAGCACCCCCATCACTCAGACTTCCAGAGCTCCGTGGGAAAAGAGCTTGTCCTCAGATATATTCATATGCTGTAGTGAGTGGTTTGGCAGTTTGCTGCGTAACATACGTATATTTAAATTAAGGGGTGAAACAGGCTTAACAAAGTAATTACATGTGAACGGCCAGCTCCAGGAACTAAGAGTGAATTCCTCACAGTTTTAGATAGTGCTGTGTTTCACTTGGCCGGGCAGCGCCTCTCGGAAAAGGTGTAGGTGGCCCCCGCAATTCACCCAAGGTGAAACTTCAAGGGGCTCCTTTCTGCCACCCATGTATCAATGTATTCCTTGTAAATTTGATTACAATAAGCATGAGATAAATATGAACACAGACCAGGGGTTGGTCAAATATGCCTTACAGAAATTCCCTGAGAGATTTAGGAAGAGCTCTCAGCAATCAGAAAGTTGTGAGTTTTACTCCTCTCTGCCTCACATGCACAGCAGCTGGATCTTGTGCCGGCCCCGTGGCGCAAACTGGGTTGCTGTTGCAGAGCGTGTAACCTGCGGGATCTACTCTGCTTCCTGAAGAGCGGCAGAGCTTCTGCCAGCCAAGAAGTAATGTATGACAAGAAATAAAGTGAATTGTCTTGAGAAACACCTGTCCCCACTATTATGCAACTGGAGCAAGGGCTAAGATTAATTTTGGTAGACAGGCGCTGTTAAAAAGTAGTGTAAAAACCACTATATGATAATGATGTTACATTTAAAATATCTGGTGTGTAGATGTTCAGATGCCCGGTGGCCTACACAGCCACATTAATCTTTCTTTACAAACCTTTTCTCAAATGTCTTACAAACACTAACCAGTCCCCATTAATAACAACTTCATTATGAGTTCCTTCCAGGCATTTTTTTAATAACTCGGTTTATTACTGCTCAATCTCTCCCTGGCTGTAAGCTTTGCCAGCTGAGGCAGGAACAGCATTTAATTCTCACAGGTACCAAGGAGGTCACTGGGGCTGTCTGTGCCACGTGCTCAGGCAGGTGCTCGCCACCTCAGTGCCGCAGCGCTTGTGGCCTAGAGGCTGTGAGAATCGCCCTCGGAATCAAACCAATCAGGCTCTCCTGCTTACTGCCTTCTTTAAACTTCAGTCTCCAACCGTAAAATGATAGCAACACCAATATAATAAGGTTGTTGCAAAGGTAAATGATCAAAAAAGGAACTGCAAGGTGTGCGAATCCCAGTAAGTACCCGATGATATTATTTGATTGTTGCTGTTAGCAATCTTGTTTTGATTTCTACTCTCAATATTCTAAAACTTCCCAAGAATTTGAATATATACCCCAGTGCTCCAGACCTTTTCTGGGCTGAGTATTAAAGTGTTGAAGATTACCGCTGCTTTCCCCTACGTTCCTATAATTCTACTGTAGCACCGCACTTAATCAGTTCTAAGTGGGAGTAAAGCTTTACAGATGAGTTTTGTTTAGTGGGATTTCCAATTGGCTTCATAACTGCTACATACTCAGTTAATATGCGAGATAAAGGACACAGAGCTGTAGATCTATCAATGGAACCTGGAGTCACCCTTACAAATTGCACTGTGTTTGCACCTGTGAGCATTTTTGTGTTTTGTCTTGTTTTTGTCTTTTTTGGGGGGTGGTGGTGGTGGGAAGAATTCAATGCTGTTTTTGCCCGCAGGCACTTGTTGCCATTTAAAGGCATGGTTTTGCCTTTTATGTATTTATATCCGATGCAGTATTAGCTTTCAAGATAGACCTGTGGGTCTGCTATCAAGTTATGTGACTGATCACTGATCTATGCAATTCTTTGACCCTAAAACTCCTTAATGGAAAAACAAGGATTATACTGCTCACTTTTATTATTGTTGTGTAATGATGTATATAAAATCCTTAATATGTAATAGTTATGTAATAAGAGTGGCCACCTTTTTCTTACTATGTTATCTCTGCTTGTGGAAATTACCATAGTATAGAACGGATATTAAATTAAATTGAATCTGATAGCACAGTACATTTTAATATACTAAGCACTGTAAACCTGCTGCTAACTACATTTACTGAACAAATTTAGGGTTTTCTTTCCTGTTTATTGCTCTTTTTTCATTCTTGGTCAAGATCTCATGTGAAAGTGAAAGCATTAGCAGCAAGCGAGCTCGTAAAAGTAAAGTTCTTACTTTCATCTGCTCATAGTATCATACATGCAAAAGTAAAAAATTCAACATGTACCCTTTATGCAAGAGGGAGAGGTTGATACTTTTAACAAATGAGTGAATAGACTAATTTAGCATGTTAGGAAAACAAATATGAATTTAACATTTGAAATAAGACAAAAAATTATGCCAAAAGAGGGCTTTGGGGTTTTTGCAGCTCACCTACATGGAAGTGGACAAATCAGGAGGAGTCCTAACTTGGAAAATCCTAAAATGGGGATCAGGTGCAGAGGCGTGAGTGTGAAGAGGAGAGGTGCTCTCTAAATAGAAAAGTCCACAAGTAATTGTGGACTTAAACAAATAAATCAGTGGAAAGAAAAAGATTTAAGGGGGGGAATTTAAATTTTAGTAGGTTTATTCTAAGGTAAAATTCACTATTTTACTTTATATATGAAAATTATTATTTTCCGTCATTTAAATCTAGACTGTATTTTTGTATGTAAAAGAAAACCTTGTAAAAGTTCTTGACAAGGAGGGAAATATATTAGTTATACTTAGAGCTCTGTGTGTTTAACTGTGTTCTGTAGCAGGTACAGTGCTTAAAACGCACACCTTTGAAACACAAAACAGAAGTGATACATGTGCTACAGATCTAGTTTCAAACACACAACTGGTTCCTCCTTAATGAGCAACAAACCATTCTTTTCTTTTAATGCACTAAAGCTCCCAAAATACCTCCTTAAACCCTTCCCTGCCTACCTTAGGGTGTGCTTGCTGTCTCACGGTACATGTTATTCTTGTCTTTACTATTGTGTTCCTTATCTCTGGATGCAACGCTGGAAGGGATGTGCATGTGGGCGAAGGGTTTCTTTAGTTTCCAACATTAAATTGTGACTGGATAAGACTTTTTATAAAAGGCATAAGCATATGATGGTCTTTTACATTGAGAAGATCAGACAAATGATGGAGAGGAGTACAGGAGGTCCATTAAAGTATGTTCAGGTCTCTACAGACAGGATACACTTGAGGCCCCACTAAAGACATTGCAAAGAAGTTCACCATAATGATAGTCAGAGTACCAGGAATTCTGAGTCACAAACACCATTAGCTCTGTGACTACAAAGGGGTTCGTGCAGTGTAATCATCTGGCCTAGATATCTGCCCCAATGGCTCTCAGTCTCCGGAATCAGCTGACTTAATTTGCCAACTTGGGATAATCTGTTATACTCTATTTCTACTAAAACTTCATTGCTATGAAAGTGCTACAATATTTCATAGCTGCCATGGCTCATATACCAACAAATTTGATTTGAATCTGACCAATCAGAATGTACACCAACTGCTGATCTGTACTTGAGGGGATCTGCACAGTATACCAGGGGTAGGCATCAGTTCCTGTTTTTTTTTAATTTTAAAAAAATAAAAGTACAAAAACATATTGACAAACAGACACCAATTAGCATAAAAAATAGTACAATCACAACTAATCTATAGACAAGGTGATATGACCTCAACAGTGGTTATTGCTTTATCCATTGATATCTTCGAAGTGTAAATATATGAACCCATATACAGACATGCAAATTTAGTCAGACAATTAATCCTCTCAACAACAGAAAAAGCACAAAAACCAAAAATCCAAAGACAAAAAACAAAACAGGCTAACAACAACAACAGCAACAACAACAACAACAACAAAACACCAATAGTTGCTGCTTTACATATTGATATCTTCAAAGTGTGTGTTCTGGATAATACATACAGACATACAAGATTGATCAAATAACCCGTCATCGATTATTGCTTAGCATTAAGTGATATAATACAATAGTAGAACCATGTTAGCCCTCCTGCACATATGTATATTCATATATACATACATACATTTTTGTCTTTTTCTTTTCTCCTTTCCTTCGTCCCATCTGTTCTTTGTTTTTGAACAGATTTCCTTCATGTCTCTTAGTTTATATTCCCACCCTCGGGTTCTT
>PVLD010027335.1:0-20911 GCA_004027595.1 Dinomys branickii | reverse complement strand
TATCTTCTCTATAATTTGGTATTTCCTTTAATGTTTTTGTGTTAACTAATGTGAAGATAACTATGTAATACAACATCCAGTTCTAATTCCCTACTATATTTGGTATAACTTTGTATTTTCTGTATTGTTTATGGCTTTTCTCGTTCATATGTCTCCATTCTTTTGTCTTTAAAATAAAATTTAAAAAAGAAAAAAAAAATAAAACTATTTCAATGAGTCTTTCAGGATAGAGGAAGCATCAAATTAAGGGGACTATTGATTTACAGTTCAATGATACTGAGTTTGCAAACATACCATTTATCTTTTCTTTGGAAAACAATGGATTTAGCACTGGGGGAGGGAGAGCTTGAAAGAAGAGATACAAGAACACTCTCCTCAAAGAACATTAAAAAGAAGGTAATAGACATTAGCACAAATAAGTAATAACAAAAAAGGACAGGGTCCAGGTGTCTGGGGTTGTGATTGCTAGAAGAGAACCAAATTTGGAATCTGCAACACCATCAGTACCTTTTAATAGTTATCATTCTTCCAGAGTAAAAAGTCTTATCACATCTATCACGGAGACAAGGTATAAGGAACAGAACTAAGGGCCTTGAGAAAGGTTACCTGTAGTCTTTTGCTGTTCCTTGGGCAGAGTATCTGCGGCCTATTTTCAAATGGAGTTGGTTCTGATGTGTACGAATGACTTGGTTAGTAAGATAGTGAACTAGCTAATAGATCAAAAGGACAAGAGAGCCCAGGGAGGCAAAATCCTGATCCATCCACTAGCACATATAAGGGACACAGACCTACTGACCCTAAGGGATACCATTATAACTCTGCGCCTCAAGGTTCTCTATTTTACGCCCTGAGGAGATAGTAAGTGTGGCCCTCGCCAGAAGTCTGTGAAATCAACTGCAAAGCTCCCAAGTACACTGTATTACAACAATTAGGAAACTCTGCTGACGAAAGAGGTGGGGCATTAGAGAACGTTAACTTGCAATACCGAAACTACTCTGCCAGACCCACTTCAGTTTGATTGCGATGCTGGACTCCGGGCCTGTCTTTGAAAAACATCAAACGCAGAAACTTTTCTTTAAAGTCTGAGAAAAAATATAGTTTATGTCATTTAAAGGATAGAAAATGAGAGCTATAACCAATGGAATGGAGAAGGGCAAAAGTTCAGTGAGATTGACTCCAGGGCTAGATGTTCATTTGATGAAGAGCCAGCGTATGTGGGGAGAAGGCAGGACAACATCACGCTCCTCTAACTCAAGCTTCAGCACGTGCAGCCACCACCAAGCAGGCAAGACCACATGAAGCCATGTACACACAAACCCTAGTAAAAAGCAACATAATCAGTGACCTGGATTGTGAAAGATGTACCTTACTCTTCAAGGTTAGGAAAGTCTTAGCCAAAGAGGGAACAGCTCATGTGGTACAAAAGCAGACAGGGTCACCTTTGTATCCTCCAGGACCAAATACCAGGATGCTTAATAACCATATTGTAAGTGAGTGAATATATAACCCTGTAGTTATGCCCACGAGGTCTGTCCATAACGTAGAAGTTTCGTTCGTGACCGTATACCCAGGTTTGCCTGACAGGCCTGTAACTGTATCGGTGTAATCAATAATGTGCCCTTTTTCACTTGTAAAGGGGTAGCAGTTCAGAGAGAAAGTTGTATTTTACCATAGATGTAGCCTATCACCAAAATGAATGTGTTTCTAAGGATTATATTAGCACAAATGCACGCGGAGCCCTGCACTTTTCCCATCAAGTCACTCACCAGCCCTCTCAGGCAAGCTCAGGAATCGTTTTTCCTCTCTGCTCTCCTTTCTATTTCGCTTTTTCCATGTGTCCACTATTCTCAATCTCTCTCTCTGTCTCTCTGTCTCGTCTCTGTCTCTGTCTCTCTCTCTGTGTCTCTCTCTCCTGAATGTCCCGGCTCTATCCCCAGGAGAGGAGAGCAAGTCAACTTTTAAGTCCAAATTATTGCAGGGACATCACTTATAATACCACTTTCCCTAGTATCACTAAGATTTTCCATATTTGAAAATATGACTTCAATACACTATTGCACCGATGGGAGCCTCTATCTTGTTTTTCAGTTTACCAAAGATGCCTCCCAAGAATGAATAATAATGAGTAGAAAGAAGCAAGTGAGGAGGGAAACTCTATCTTGCTACAGATAAGTAAATGAACAAACACCTTGGTAAGGTCATACATTAGGCAAATTGATAGGCTTTTAGCCCTTTAGATTTTTATTATCTACCAGAAAGGAAGGACCGAATTCTGTGCTTGTTTTTATGTGAACAGTTTGATTTATTCCTGGGACTGATGCATATTTCCATTTATTCAGCTGTGAGTTTACACCAGCAGCATTGAAGAACAAATTCTATTTTGTTCAAGACAAATCATCAGTCACTGCAGGAAACCCAAAGCTATCATAAAAATAAACCGAAGTAGGAAGAAAAAGGAATATTACTAAAAACTGAATCCACTAGTGAGTTGGAATTTTGATATTTTTCACATTTACATAAAATTTTTTCAATTTTTCTCTCAGGCTATGAGTGAAAGTTTATTATCTGGTTGTAAACTTATTGTGACTTTCTGGCATCCTTGCTAATAAGGAGATAAATAGTAGATTTATGGTTTCTTAATATCAGGAAGAAAGAGATTCATGTGGCCATATCAGATGCAGGACTGAATTGAGAAACTTAAAAACAGTAAGTTCAACTCCATACAGTATGACATACAGTTAGATTCTAAAGACATGAACTAGAATTCCACTTTGCTCCTATCTATGCGGCATTTGATAAATTCCTTGAGGTTTTAGTTTTTCGTCTGCACAATCAGGAGTTTGTTTGCTATAGCTGCACACATCAATGAGGCTCTATGAATGTATGACTTGCTCATTTGATCAGGGAGAATGCACTTTTTCCATCAGCCCCTCGGGGAATGTGGTTCACGTCTGTCTCCTATGTTTATGTCCCTAGCAGAACCATCTGGGGTCCAAATGCTGTCTGATAGCCCCCACCTCCTTCTAAATCTGATACTTTGGATCACTTAACATCATATGTTGACTTCTAGTAAATGAAAATACCTTTGCTCACAGTGCTTAGCTCTACCTCGGTTCTGAGCTGCCAGTACAACAAAATAGCTCACCTCAAAAGGTCCATTTTAAGCTAGAAAACAAAGTTTGAATAAGCAAGTTAACTGAAAATTGCCCAGTTTGGACTCACCACTGAGAAATGAATTGCTCAGCATTCCACGACTCTTCTGAGCCAGTGCATGTTCAATAGATTCAATAATTTCAACCTCTGCTCCTCCTTGGTAAGAAATGTTACTTTACAATACTTGTCTATAAAGAAATCAATATTGTCTGACTTGGTACTGGCATTCATTGATTCAAATCTGACTAGGAAACACGTTCGTTTATTGAAGAGTCTAAGCAAAGCATATGTTATTTCCTGCAGTGAAAGAAGATCTTGCAGGACTTCTACAGTGACTCTTGTCAACTTGATTTAAAATTAGTACTCACAATTTGTTAATATCCTGTTCTGTTGAGCTGGAAACACCTGTATGCACTTCAGCCCAGAGATTTTAAAGGCCCTATGGTGATTTCCTGAAAGGTCCCATATAGTACTACCTCATAGAGTTGCTGAGACTATGAAATAAGACTATGACTGTATCTTATGTGAAGGGCTGTACAGTGTAGGAACTCTTTTTCCAGTGGATCTGAAAGATGCTTTAGAGCAAGAGTCTCCAAGCTTTCTCACACCAGGGTCTAGCTTTGTGTAAGAAAATTTTCCACCGACATGGCAGCAATGAGGGCAGGGAAGACAGTGTCAAGATGATTCAGATGCATTACCTTTATTGTGCACTGTATTTCTATTATTATTACACTGAATGCATAATGAGATCATTGCACAGCTCATCATCATGGAGAATCAGTGGTAACCCTGGACTTGTTCTCCTGCAAGTTCCATCTGGGGGTGATGGGAGACAGTGACAGTAAAGGTGCATTGCTTACATCCAGGGTACTCAATTATTTCATTTTAGTTGCTGTCACTGCCAAAAACCTTGCTTCAAAAAGAGAATACTGAAAAAAGCAAACTTTTCAGTGCTTTTATGGCAATCTCAGGATATACCACCTTGACTTTAATCTACAATGTGTGGAGATTCAAAGTTGTCTCAAACATACTTTTAAGACCACCATCATATGCAGTGTATCCTCTTCTAGCAAGACAAAATTAATTAACTGGTTTATTCACAAATGATTCATGGTTCCATTCCTTCTCCCATGGGGGGGTCTTTTGGGAAGTAAGTCTTAAACTCTTTTGAAAGTTGAGATAGAAGATCATGCACCAGTTAGCTCAGTCCCTCTCAAATTTTCTGCCAATGTTTTAAACACGTGAAAAATCCAACCATAAATGGAGCTGAACTAAATGTAAACCTTTGTTCACAAATCAGTGCTGTCAAAGGAATGGGTAAAGTAGAAAAATCTTCAAGGAATGATGTTCCATTTTAAATTATTTAGTATAATCAAACAGGGTCATCCAGATTTTTATATTTTTCTTTGAACAGAGGTTATGCATTCAGGCTGGCCTTGAGCTCACTTTATAACCCGGGCTGGTCTCAAACTCATAATGATCCTTCTGCCTCAGCTTCCTGGGTGTTGGGATTACAGACGTGCACCACCATGCCTGGCAACAGAGGTTATGTATTCTGGGTGTTTATAAAAATTAAATATTTAAAATTCCAAAAATCAACATTTTCTATCAAATATCAATGGAATAAAATGTTCTCAATATCTCTGAAATCACCTTAAATTATATACTTGATAGCAGAAAAAGTGTATATAAGGCTGTTTTCCTCTGAAATGCTGTCACAAGTCCTTGGAGAGATTTATCTTGTACCTGATACTCTTAGAGGTAATAATGCATGAATTTATTTTATAAATTCTTGGACTATGTATTTGACATGTAAAAATGTACAGTTTAATGTCAGCCCTCTCTTAAGTTAGCCTATATATTGTTATATAACTTCTTTGGTCAGAACATTTGGACTAAGTTGTGCCACTTGGATCAGGATTTTCTTTAGTGCCATTTACTTAGTCTATGCAACTGGCAATACATTTTTCACAGTGAAATTTCATGTGATGGGCTCTTCTGCTTTGGAACCTAGTCTAGCAAAATTAAAGGGAAAATCCTAAGGAGATTTAAGAGAAAAAGCCAACATTTTCAGGTAAAGAGTTGAATGTACTAAAGGTAATAATGACTACTAACTCAAATCTCCAAAGTTTGTGGCATTGAGACTATCCCTTGTGTGTACCTGTAGAATAGCTTAAGGAAATTGGGCAGCTGAGTTTCAGTTCCATGTGCCTCTTAAATAAACAAAACATAAGCAGTTATTGTAAACTGAATTGCAGACAAAATGAGATCTGACCTTCATGTTGTTTTTGTAAAGAGATGACATTTTCCAACCAAGTACATGTCATCCAGTTTTCTGTAAGTCACACCACTGTATAAAGCAGAAAAACTGAAGGAGGGAAATGATGGTTGCACACACTGACTAGCTTTTCATAGGCTCAATTGAGATAACTGATTTAAAATTTTTAACTTTTTATATTTGAAAACAAATAAAAATGAGAACATAAAAAATGTCAACGTTCACTCCACACCCTATAATTCCACTTTAGCTTTGAGTGCAGCTGCTTTATTTGCTGACTTGTACACAGTTGTCATTCTTCTCTGAAGTGATAGACTGAGTGTATTGTGCAGGTTGCAAGTTTTGGAGTCCATTCTGTGTCACTGATATGTACAGCTAGTGGTGACTATTTTTTTAAAGGAAATATCTGGAGCATCTCTCATAATGGAAACAACTCTGGCCAGTCATCTGTCTTTAGAACGTCATCTCACATACATGCATAAGCCACGTGTGCTCTGGTGAAGTCCATCTTCTCATGGAGTTGCACAAACTGGCATGAGTTAAGGTCATATGCTTTAACGTAGTAGATAATTTTAACCACATACAGCAAAATCTTGCTAAGTTCTGGTGACATTTCTCAGCTAGCCAGGATTTCTCTATGGATGACACAGGGTATAGACTCATATTAAGAAACAACCTCTTTGACCTGAATTTTAAAACCAAAAAGCCATTCGATTATGGGAGCCCCTCCACTTATGCAAGCGCCAACAAAAAATGACCAGTTCAGTTTTCCTGATATGTAATCAGTTAAAACTTGAGTAGTTCTGTAGTTGTGGTGTTAGTTGATAACAAAAGTTCCCACAACATATCCCCCTGAAAATACACATGTCCACCCACCAGAAAAATATAGCACACAAAAACAAGCACCTTTGCTTTTTTGTCAACACTAGTAGACTTGCCAACCTGGATTGTGTATGATAGTGATGCATTAATCCTCTCTAACAATTGTGCCTTAATAACCTCTACTATTTCATCAGTTTGTCTAGGTATGGTGCTAGCCAAAAGAGGAACATGTGCCACTTTTTGTAGTCTCTCCTAAAAGTTCACAACAAATGTCCATAGCAGATAGCACCAACTCTTCACCAACAGTAAAGGGCTTCTTAGCTCTAGTGATGCACTTAGCTACTAAGAAATATGTCCTATTTGCAGATACACTTCATGAAATGGTGGCCTTCAATTGTCTGGGCTTTTTGCTCTTAAAAATCTCCAAAAGGATGTGTATTTTAATGCAACATGCTTGATCTTCATGTAGCAAAGTAGTTGTAAAGGTCTCACAGCTCTGTTGGATAGCCATTCTATATTATACAAAGCAGACGTGAAAAGTGTGAATCATATTGCAGTGATCCTATAATTTAAGTAAGGCTCTTGGTATTTTAAAAATGTACCTTTCTTTTTGTTAGCATTCTTAGAAACTTATACTGTCTCATCATTGAGTCTTTTACGCTTCTTAAATAAGCTCTCAAATAATGTACTTTTTTATGCATTTTGGCTAGCATTAGCTTATGAGCTTGCCAAAATTTGAAGGCAAATACATGGTGTGGGAAAGAGACAAGAACAGAAGTGGTAAATAAAATAATGAACAGGCCATGCATGTATTAAAATACTAAATACTAAATGCTAAAATAATGTCAGATTCTGACTTAAATCCTGCTATCAGATACCATTACATCTGGCAGCTGTGCCATTGAAGTACATCAAATTACTTGCCACTCTGAAGCCCGCCATCAAATATAGCTTGGTTGTTACTTGCCAATCACTGAGAGAGTTTTGTTATGAGTCTATAAGCAATTGATTTATTATGGCCCCTGTCCAGCGAAATCTCTTTGCTAATGTTAATCTGGTTTTGCAGCTACTCAGCTCCACCACAGATCACCAGGTATTAGATTCTCATAAAGAACACGCAACCTAGCTCCCTCATATGTGCAGTTCACAGTAGGATTTGCACTCATATGAAAATCTAGTCACCAGCGATCTGACAGGAGGTGAAGCTTAGGTGGCAGTTCTGTGCTGGACCCGACCTAGAGGCTGGGGACACCTGCTTCAGAGAAGTATGTAGCAGAAAAGCTTTCTATAATGGTGAAGGATTACCTCATCCCAGGTGAGCAAGTGTTAAAACAGTACGACAGAAAAGAAGGAAAGATTGCCTCAGTAAACAAAAAAAATAAAAACAGAAGTAGATGTAGAGTGAACCATGAGCACAATGTGGGAAATTTCTCCAGATTCTGGTCCTGCAGCATCCCAAATAACCAGTCTCATGAATGTCTTGCTTGCTAGTTGGTCTCAAGTTCTATTCTCATCACAGGGTTTATAATCTACACACTTCTCCCTCAACCAGCTAAGCGGTGTAGTCATCAGAACACTCTCTGATTTTTGTGTGTAATCCATACATCTCCTTGATAGTATCAGTGTCATTATATATCTACATTTGATTTCTGTGTCTAAGTGGAAACAGGCATCTGAGGTTCTATTTTATAAGTAATTTGATAAATTTAGGTCCCATGTCTGTCTTGTTCTCTAGGAATTTTAATGAACAATGTTCTGCTATGTTCAGGACCTATGGTTGATATCTCCTTCATGCCCATTATGGAAGGCATATGTGCAGAGTTTCAAATACTCTGTGATTAGTGGAAAATAACTTCCCACATAAGATCTTTCCTGCTCCAAATAGCAATGCTACATCTCATCCCCACTAGTAAACATTCCCTAGACTAATAAATTCTTTCCCAAAGAAAAGCTCATCAAAGCCTTCAGAATCTAAACCATGGCTTGAGAGACTCACCCCCCAACCCCATCCCAGGTGTAAGACAAATTTTCTAGAGTCCTTGAATCTCTTTCTCTGACCCTGGCAAGCTGGTTTCAGGGGCAGTGGCTGACACATGACATTCTTGATCTTAGACTTCCAATTGAAACCAAACTTGAAATCCTTAGGTTGACTGGAATTTTTTCCAGTCTTTTCCTTGATTTTTTTTCTAGTTTTTCTCTGTCCTTATAATTACTATTTCCCATGCTAATTACAAATGAATTTTTCCTTTCCTTCTGTCATCTCCTAAACCTCCCTGAAGAAATTTTCTGGCAGGTTCTAGTATTTATACAGATGCTGAAGACCAGTGTAAAATAAGAAACATTTAAAAAGCATGCATTAGGTTCTGGAAACCATATACTTTTATTCAATCTATGCACTGGTATAAAAAAAGTTCCTTGAGAAGGAATCAGGTTATAATATTACTTAATATTGAAAATGCATCCTAAGAGGCAAGGAATAAATAAATCCCCAACCACAGTGTGCTGTCATTTGATACACTGTACCAGTACTAGAAAGAAGACAAATTCCTACAGAGGAATTATAATTAGCTAATAATTAATTTATCATCAGTAATAACCAACACCAAAAGAATCTGAAGTAGTATGTTCCACATACTGAGAGGGTGAAAAACCCTAAAAAATTTAAGTATCCTTTACAGGAAAAATATCAAGGACAATGAGCATAGAAGTTGACAAAACTATAATAGTAGTCTATTTAATCCTTAAATATAATAACTGTTCTTTGGATTTTCCTTTTTTATAAATTTTATTTTAAAAGTATAAGAACAAAAACATATTAACAAACAGACACAAAGTAGCATAAGAATAGTACAATCAAAACTGAGTTACAGATAAGGTGACAGGGAATCAACAATGGTTGTTGCATTACATATTGATAACTTCTAAGTGTATATTCAGGAAAACAAATATAGACATGCAAAATTGATCAAACAATTAATCATCAACTATTCCTTGCCATTAAGTGACATAAGACAATAGTAGAACCATGTTAGCCATCCTGCACATATGTATATACATACATACATACATACATACATTTTTGCCTGTTTCTTTTCTCCTTTCCCTCATCCCATCTGTTCTTTACTTTTGAACAGATTTCCTTCATGTCTCTTAGTTTATATTCCTACCCGCAGGTTCTTACACCAGTGGCACAATACATTGCCTGCACATGTACTTCTGATTTATTTCACTTATGAGTATGGTGTCCAATTGTGACCATTTGCCTACGAAGATGCCAAATCTGTCGCTCTTTATAGCTGAATAATATTCCATTGTATAAAAATGCCACAGTTTTTTAATCCAGTCTTCTGTGGATGGACATTTGGGTTGCTTCCACAATTTAGCTATTACATATTGCGCTGCTATAAATATGGGTGCACATATATCAGAGTGATATGATGCTTTCAGATGTTCTGGGAAAATACGCAGAAGGGGAATAGCTGGTTTGAATGGAACCTCTAGACCTAGTTTGCTGAGAAATCTCCAAGCGGCTCTCCACAGTGGTTGCACCAGTCTGCATTCCCACCAGCAGTGTAATAGAGTCCCTATTTCTCCCCAGCCTCGCCAGCATTTGTTATTGGATGATTTTTTCATACTGGCCATTCTTACTGGGGTGAAATGAAATCTCAGTGTTGTTTTTATTTGCATTTCTCGAATGACTAAGGATGTGGAACATTTTCTCATATATTTATTTGCCATTTGTATTTCTTTATCTGAGAAGTGTGCATTCATCTCAGATGCCCAGTTCTGGATTGGGTCTTTGAATTTGGACAGGTACATGTTTTTTAATTCTTCGTATGTTCTAGATAGAAGACCTTTCTCTGAGGGACAGCCAGCTAGGATTTTTTCCCAATTTGTGGGTTTTCTTTTTATTTTGCTGGTGATTTCTTTAGAGGTATAGAAACTTTTCAGTAGGATGAGGTCCCAATTATTGATTCTTTGAAGTGTTTCCCTTGCAGTTTCATTTTTATTCATGAACTCTCTGCCTACTCCTATGTCGTCAAGATTTTTACCTACTTTCTCTTCCAATAGATTTAGAGTTTCTGTTTTAATGTTGAGATCTGTGATCCATTTTGAGCTGAGTTTGGTGCATGGTGATAGACTTGGGTCTATTTTCAGTTTTCAGCAAGAGGCAAGCCAGTTTTTCCAGCACCATTTATTAAACAGGTCATCCTTTTTCCAGTGAGTTTCGTTGGCCCCTTTGTCAAATATTAGGTAGCTGAGTGGGTTTTTTGTTGTGGTTGCATCTTCCAGTTTGTTCCATTGATCCTCAGGTCTGTTTTTTAGCCAGTACCAGGTTGATTTTATTACAGTTGCTTTGTAGTATAAGTTCAGGTCAGGGATTGTGATTCCACCTGACTTGTCCTTGTTGCCCAGGATTGCTTTTGCTATTCTGGGTCTCTTCTGGTTCCAGATGAATTTAAGGCATATTTTCTCTAGATCTGTGAAGTATGCTAATGGTAGTTTAATGGGAATTGCATGGAATCTGTACAACAGTTTTGGTAGTATGGCCATTTTCACAATGTTGGTTCTTCCTAACCACGAGCAGGGTATGTTTTTCCATTTATTGAAATCCTCTTCGATCTCTTTTTTCAGAGTACTGTAGTTTTCACTGAATAAATCTTTCACATTCTTTGTTAGATTGATTCCTAAGTATTTCAATTTCTTGGATGCTATTGTAAAAGGTATGGTTTTCTCAATTTCTCACTCAGTCTGTTTGTTGTTCGTGTATAGGAATGCTATTGATTTTGGGGTGTTGACTTTGTATCCGGCTACGCTGCTGAACTTGTCAATTAATTCCAGGAGTTTTCTTGTGGAGTTTTTGGGTCCCTCCATTTATAGTATCATGTCATCTGCAAATAGTGATAGTTTAACTTCTTCCTTTCCTATCCTTATTCCTTTTATTTCTCTGGTCTAATTGCTCTGGCTAATGCTTCCAGAACTATGTTGAATAGGAGTGGTGATAATGGACATCCTTGTCTTGTTCCGGACTTTAAAGTGAAAGTTTTCAGTTTTTGTCCATTTAGTATGATGTTAGCTGTTGGTTTGTCATAGATGGCTTTGATCAGATTGAGGTAGAGGCCATGTATTCCTATTTTTTCTAAGGTTTTTAACATGAATGCATGTTGGACTTTATCGAAAGCCTTTTCTGCATCTATTGAGATGATCAAGTGGTTTTTGTCTTTGGCTGTATTGATATGATGTATTACATTAATTGATTTGTGAATATTGAACCATCCCTGCATTCCTGGAATAAATCCTACCTGGTCATGGTGTATAATTTTCCTTATGATTCACTGTATTCTAACTGCTAGTATTTTGTCGAGTATCTTTGCATCTATGTTCATTTGAGAGATTGGCCTATAGTTCTCTTTCTTGGTTGGGTCCTTCTCTGGTTTTGGTATCAGTATGATACTTGCCTCCAGAAATGTGTTAGGGAGAGTTGCTTCCTTTTTGATTTCATTGAAGAGTTTGAGGAGAGTTGGCATTAGATCTTCTCTGAATGTTTTGTAGAATTCTGCTGTGAATCCATCAGGGCCTGGGCTTTTCTTTGTTAGTAAGTTTTTAATGACATCTTTAATCTCGTCAATTGATATTGGGTTGTTCAGGATTTTTGAGTCTTCCTGATTCAATTTTGGTAAGTTGTACCTTTCTAGGAATCTGTCCATTTCTTCTGAATTTTCTATCCTATGGGAGTAAAGATTTTCAAAGTAGGTATTAATGATCTTTTGGATTTCTGTGGGATCCGTGGTGATTTCATCCTTTTCATTCCTTATTGCATGAATTTGAGTTCTTTCCCTTCTTTTTTTGATAAGGTTGGCTAGGGGTTTATCAATTTTATTTATTCTTTCGAAAAACCAACTCTGATTCACTTATTTTTTGCAGAGTTTTCTTCATCTCAATTGCATTAATTTCTGCCCTGAGTTTTATAATCTCCTCCCTTCTTTGGGCTTTTGGTTTGGCTTGTTGCTCTTTTTCTAAGAGTTTGAGGTGTAGCATTAGGCTATTTATTTGCTCTCTTTCTGTTTTCTTTATATATGAGCTCATTGCTATAAATTTCCCTCTGAGGACTGCTTTCATTGCATCCCACAGATTCCGATAGGGTGTACTTGCATTTTCATTTATTTGTAGGTATTTTTTAATTTCTTCTTTAACTTCTTGTGTGACCCACTGGTTATTCAGGAGGTTGTTGTCTAATTTCCAAGTGTTTATGAGGTTTTTAGAGTTCTCTTTGTCATTAATTACCAGTTTCATTGCACTGTGGTCAGATAATATGCATGGGATAACTTCAATTCTTTTGCATTTAGGTAGATACGCTCTATGGGCTAGAATGTCGTCAATTTTAGAGAAAGACCCATGTGCAGCTGAGAAAAATGTGTATTCTGATGTTTGGGGGTGGAACACTCTGTATATATCTACTAAGTCCATTTGTTCACACTTTTGGTTCAGGTCTGTTATTTCTTTGCTGAGTTTCTGTCCGGTTGACCTGTCTCTTTGCGTCAGAGGGGTGTTTAGGTCCCCTAGTACAATAGTGTTATTAGTTATTTGATTTTTCACGTCTGTTAAAACTTGACTTGTAAAGTTAGGTGCTCCATAGTTTGGTGCATAAATGTTTAGGATTGTTATCTCTTCCTCTTGCAGCTTTCCCCTAGCTAGTATGTAATGACCTTCTTTATCTCTTTTGATTGTTTTTGGTTTGAAGTTTACATTGTCTGCAAACATAATAACTACCCCTGCTTTTTTCTGGGGACCTGTTGCATGGAGAATTGTTTTCCATCCTTTAACTTTCAGCCTGTGGATTTCCTTTTGAGTAAAATGTGTTTCCTGTATACAGCATATCGTTGGATTTTGTTCCTTAATCCACTCTGCCAATCTTTTCCTTTTGACTGGTAAATTGAGGCCATTTACATTAACGGTTATAATGGTTATATGTTGTCTTATTCTAGTCATGTTGTTTACTTGTTTTTTTCCTACTTTTGCTATCTGTTTACTTACTTGTTCTGTTTTAGGGTTTCTTTCTATTGTTGTTCTTGAGATTGTGGTCATTTTTTTCTCTATCTAGAATATCTTTTAGTGCTTTTTGCAATGCTGGTTTGGCACTCATGAAGTTCTTCAGTTGTTCTTTGTCATGGAAATGTTTTATTTCTCCATTGAATTTGAAGGATAGTTTTGCAGGATACATCAGTCTGAGTTGGAAGCTGTTTTGTCTCAGAATCTGCAAATCTGCAATACCTCACTCCAAGCTCTTCTTGATTTCATGGTTTCTGTTGAGAAGTCTGCTGTGATTCTGATGGGCTTTCCTTTATAGGTGATCTGTTTCTTTTCTCTAGCAGCTTTTAATATTGTGTTATTTTGCTGGATGTCTATGATCTTAACTATTATATGTCTGTGTGTGGTTTTCTTTGGGTTATGGCTCATTGGGGTTCTATATGCCTCGATTAACTGTACTTCAGTATCTTTTACCTTGTTTGGGAAATTTTCTGCTATTATTTCAGCAAATATTCTTTTTATATCATTTGTCTTGTCTCCTGCTGTTTCCCTGGCTCCTATTACTCCAATATTATTTCTTTTTGCCTCATCTTGCAGCTGTTGGATTGATTTTTCTTGTATCCTTGATGACTTTATGAGATCCTTCCTTTCACGCTCATTAGCTGCCATGCTGTCTTCAAGATCTGAAATTCTATCTTCAGTTTTATTTAAGCAGTTTTGCAAGTTTTCAATGGAAGTTTTCAATTCCTGGCAATCTCTTTGGACCTGTTTCATTCATGGTAATTCATTCCTAAATTGCTCTTGTAACATTTCCATTTGTTTCCTATTTTCTTCTGTTCTTTTATCTATTTCTTCTCTATGTATATGGAACATTTCTTCCATTATAGTTTTCAGTTCATTTTTTGTCTGAGAGATTATTGCAGGTATGTGGCTTACTTCTGCTTTAATCTCTTCTATGGCTTGATGGAGTTGTTTCTTTATTTCAGATGGAATCGTTTCAGAACTTGCAGGTATGTGGCTTTCTAGTTCCCCTGTATCCTCGCATCCAGGACTTGTTCTGGGTGGGGTTGAGTTCTGAGACTGCGTTTTGTTCTTCTGTCTTCCCATTTTTGCGTATCAGATTCAAAATATTGAGCTATAAATTACCCAGGCAGTTCACCAGGCAAAGATCCATTGCAAATGCTGCTCCAATGGCTCCTTCTGTTCGGGAGAATGTCCCTTGAGCTTTCTGCTGAGAGTTTCACTCAAAAGGCTGCTCATATGCTGCTTTGTGGGCCGAGCTACTCCCTACCCAGAGACCCGGCTGGTGCACGTAAACAGCTCACTGGCCCCGGGGTCTGTGCAGGCAGGGGGCCACTCAGGTGTTCCTCCCTGGGTCGAGCTTCTCCCCGACTCAGAAATATGGTCAAGGCACGCAATCGGCTCACCCGTCCTGGGATCTGTGCAGGCAGGTGGACTCCAAAGTGCTAATATTTCGTGCTTCGCCCGCGATCCACCGCTCCTTGGTGCTTCTCTGCCTCCTCAGTGCTCTCACAGGGGGCTGCCAACTGCAGCCGCCGCAGTGCCCGTGCGCTCCGGGCTGGGGGAGGGAGTGAGGCTCTGTGTTCTGCTGTGCTGCGCACGCCACCACAGCCACGGGCTGCAGGCTGAGGAGGGCGCCAGCTGCAGGCACAGGGACCAGAGTGGGACCCTGGTCTGCAGCCCGGATTAGCGCAGCCTGCCCAAGGAGCGCAGGCTCCGAGTCCGCCCCACACCACAGCCGCCAAAAAGCCAATTTCTGGCCACAGCCGCTGGCAAGCCACGAAGGGTCGGAAGGCGGGAGGGTCTGGCCTGCCGCGGGTGCCCTTGGGGTGGGCGGACCAGGCTGATCAGCCGCCTGCGCGTGGCACCGAGCACCTCGGGCACCCAGTACTCCGGGCCTGCCCGCTCCTCACTGTGGCAAATTGGGCCACCCCGCCGTGGCCCGGGCAGCACAGAGCAACACGTTCAGTTTGAACTTCGCAGTCGCGGTCCCGGCACCCACGTGCCCTGAGCCTGTCTCGAGCTAGAGATCTCTCTCTGGGAGGATTTTTTTCTGCTGCTCACCTAGTCACCATCTTCCCGGAAGTCTCTGGATTTTCTTTTAAAAGTTGAAGTAAAAACCTTAGACAACCATAAGAAAGATATACAGAGTGTTCGTTTGATGAGAGGGAAAAATTTAAAAATTCCTTTGTAACCAAAACAGAAAAATATGCTGAATAAACATGGACTTCCCCAGTATGGTGGCACACGCCTGTAATCCCAGCTCTCAGGAGGCTGAGGCAAGAGGATCGTTGTGAGTTCAAGGCCAGCCTGGGCTACAAAGTGAGCTAAAGGCCAGACTGAACTACATAGTGAGACCCTGTCTCAAAAAGACCAAAAACAATAACAACAAAAACAATAGGCTTTACAGAAATTTCAAAAATTAAGTATATATGTTAAAATTATAAATACAACCACTAAAACTAGAAAATATATCATGTATATTCCAGCCCAACAGAGGGAATAAGGAACAACAGAAAAAAAAAAAAAAAGGATCAATCCAAAAGGCCTGTCTTCTAATACAGTGAGGGACTATCGGTCAAAAGCAGCTGCCACACCAGCAACTGTATTTCCCAGACCCCCTATTTGCACACAGGTGGGATGATGTGACTAGTTCTCATCTATGTACTGTGAACATAAGTAATATAAATGACTTGTAGGCTGACGCAGCTCAGAAGGAGGCGTGCCTTTTCCCTCCCTCTTGCCCTTTCAGTGGTGATCTTGAAATGTAATGTTGAGAGTAGCTAAGCCACTAGCTGGAAGCAGCCTGGGTACTGAATGGCCTGCAGGCAGCAGACCATCCCTCTGTGCCACTGACTAGATTTTACATATTGAAATATGCAAACATGTACTGCATGATGTTAGGTCAAAAATGAACCTCATATCCAATAACCATTTCATGTGATTATTTCTGTTAACACTGGAGCTGTTTTAGCTTATGCTGAGTACACACTATTATGTTTGCACAAAGACTAAATCACCTAATGCATATCCCTCTTGTTAAGTGACACCTGAATATATACTTCTGTTGTGCTGAGCCACTAGAGTTTCTGGGTTCATCTGTTACCTGAGCAAGCACTTTCCTAACTAATACATATGGTAAATAGAAAAGATAAAGTGATAGGAAAAAAGCTAAGTGCATCATCAGTCACAACAAGGTAGATCAGTGGAGAGTTGGCAAACCAGGACTGGAAAGGCAAATCCCACCATATAATTTATGTACATATGTTCTATGACTGTTTCTGAGTAGTTACAACAGAGACTATATGGCTCACAGAATCAAAAATATTTACTACATGGCCCTTTACAGAGAAAAAATTGCCAACCTCACATTTAAATCCATGTATTTAAAAAATGGTGTAAAATATTGGGTTGATTTTTAAGACCCAAATAGTGCTATTTGTGAGAAATGTATCTTTGAAAAATTACACCAAAGATTTGGAAATAAAGAGATAAAAATATGCCAAGCAAATACAACCAAGAGAAAAATATTTAGCAATATCAATATTAGACAACACAAAAACAAGTACAACAGCATTAATAGGGAGGAATAACAATACTACATACATAGAAACACCCCAAGAAGATATTATAATCTTGAACTTGTACCTCATAATATAAAACAAAAGTGATGGAATCACAATGAAAACTTTTCCAGAATCATAAATAAAGAGGTAAATTTCACTACAAATCCTCTAGAAACTGATGTTAATAAATTTTTATTATATTAAACAGAAATTGAGAAATTTTAAAGCTCTGACTCCAAAGGGAGTATGGGTGTGGGTTTCAGAACCATGGAAGGCACTTAGTTACACATGCACTGCCTATTGTACTCAGAGAAGAAAAAAGGGAGAAATATTGTAGCTTAAGATCAACTGAAAAATCTCCCTTTGACTAGTCTGAGTCTATTTGGTTTCCTTCCTAATCCTTGCCTGGGGAAAGGAATATATATAATAAGGTAGTCAACACAGCAAATTCCTCCTTATAAAAGTAAGTTCTATGTCATTGAATTGTAATAAATATATTTCAAGAAATCAAAGGCAAGATGAAGAAATTGTGTCTAACTAATAGACTGCAGACAATATTTTGGAGTCCTAAGGAAAACAAAAAACGTAGAATTCTAAACTGAGAGGCTGAATTATTGATATTTATTTCTGATGTAGGAGCACAGAATCACAGATATTTCTTGAGTAGGTGTGTCACACCATGAAAATGGTGTTGTGTAAACGACAGTCAACTATGTGCCAAATGGATTAGAACTGAAGAGAGAAGTTAGACGTCCTAGCTCTCAAGCTTTCCAGACAGTCCAGGTGTGAGGTGGTGAGAGTGGGAGGTTTAAAGGACTGTGAGAATGAGATGTAATATAAATGAAGACTCAGAGGAAGAACCAACTGGACTTAGTGAAAGACCAAGAAAGAGAGAGGAGGAGGCAGAAGAAGGGAGAAGGAAGAAGAGGAAGACAGTGATATTTGCAAAACTCTGTGACAAGGAAAAGAAACCTGTGTTCACTCGTAAAATGTTACTTTTAATCCCTTGAATATAAAATTTATTTTTAAAAGTTATCATCGAAAACAAGCCAAGCAGTTGGAGAATACAGTGATCCTCCAAGTATAATCCACAGAGCCTGGCATCAGAATCCTTTGGGTGCCTGCTAAAGTATAGGTTCCAAAGCTCCTCTCCAGGCCTTCCTTCCAAGTCACAGTTTCCAGTGCAGGGGGCCAGGAATCTGGATCAAATGAACACAGCATTTCGATTTATAAAAAGTATTAAGGAACATGTTTAAACATGTGACTAATACTTTAAGCTTTGGTGAAAAAAGAAAGATTGTCCCAAGTCTTTTTCTCAGGTACATTGTTTCCTTTCCAGTAGTATTACTTTTAAATGAGCGTAATTTCCAAGATAACAGCTAGTGGCCATTGCGTTGTATTTTTCTTAAGAATTGTAAGTGTATGCTATTTAGGATATAGTAAAGGTATTTGAAGTAAACATCCAAATGTCGTTCTTGAATTGAGTGCTTTTACATCCAATTACTACAAACTTTATAAATGAAAAAGCTTTTTAGTACCATAGCAGTGTATGGTACTTGTAATGTTTTGCAGTGCACAAGGCACTTTCAAAGCATTTCTCACAGATGCGTTCACGGGTGATTATTACTAAACCTATTTCACAAGAGAATGTGAGTTCTTCATGCATTAGAACTAGCACTAGATTTGAACTCTATCAGACTGAAATATCTTTCAATCTGGCCCCCGAATATGGCTCACAGGGCTGGGGATATAGTGCAGTGGCATAAGCACTTGCCTGGCAAAGCTGAGGTTATGAGTTTGATTCTCAGTACCAAAAAAAAAAGACCCTGTCCCAAATATGGCTCACAAAATACACAACTGGCTGAAAAGAGGTAACTTTTTCCCATTTTAGAAATAAATCTGAGATGAAGATTTGATTGGTAAATATTTCATTTGTTCTTAACATTACCAAATAATGCAATAGGAATAGCCTGTTTTTCTGATAAAATTGAAACTTCCAAATGTCCTGGGAACAAAAATAGCTATGTGACTAACAGTCAGTGGGGAATGTGAAACCACAGGTTAAGGAAATGTGAAATTCAAATGCTTTATATACCTGGGGCAGTGGCATTAGAAACTAACTTCTTACAATCCAGGAGTATGTAGACCCACTCCTAAAAGGAGTGAGACTGGCACACAAAGGTCAATTGATACAAAAATTTTAAATGGCCTCTTGAGAAAAGACAGAATGAAGACTCATGATGTGTGCTCAAGGTGTGAGACCACAGCCTGGATGTTTGTCATTCAGACTCACTGTTCTGGAATGATTTGGGAACAAATCCTATCTAGCATAGAGGTGGCTAAGATTTTTAAAAAGCTAAAACAGTGAATCATCTAATATCTTCCCGAGATTCTCAGATCTCAAAGCAACACTCTTTATAGTACTGATTCTGCTGATGAGCAAGAAGAAAGCACACTGAAGTGCAGACTTCATTTCTGAAATGGTTCCCACTGGAGCATAGGCCATGTTTTCATGAGAGAGGTAGGGTGGAGTTATGGGTAGAGTTATACGCTTATAGCTGTGTGGCTGAATACTGCACATTTTTTCAGTTAGAAAGAACCAAGGTCAGACTTCATTAAACACGTTGTAGACTCTGAGATACAGCCACAAACAACACAGATGAAGTCTTGCTCTCCGGAAATTTTATTCTAGAGAGAAAAACAGAAAGCAAGGGAGTAATGTATATGTTGTGGACACAGCCACCATAGGAAAAAAGCAAAATGGGATAAGAGAATGTGACTTTACACAAGTTGTGTTTCTACTTAAATCTGTGCTTTTAAACCAGCAAAAATCCATTTAATTAATCTTGGTAGTTGTGATTGCTGAGCAACATTTCATTATGATAATGGGTTTGATTCATGTAGATTTAGCAACCCTAAATGTGTATTCATCCAACACCAGAGCTTCAAAATACACAAAGCAAGAATGGCTAGAAGAAAGGATTAGGTCAAGAACCATACAATGATATTTGGACATTTAAACAATTATCTCTCAACGATTAACAGAAATACAGAAAATAAATAGGTATAAGCATGATTCAAACATTATCAGCTAATCAGACCTAATAACATTTATACAACTGTCCATCCAACTAAATGTATATTCTTTTACTGCGAACATAGAACATTTACTAAAGTATACCATATCCTGAGCCACAAAACAAGTCTCACTAAATTCAAAATAACTGAAATAACACCAAAATATAATTGAATTAGAAAAAACACAAACATACCGAGAGAAGACCCCAAATATTTGAAACTATAAACAAACATCTAAATAACTCATGTGATGAAGAAAAGAAAATAATAAGTATTTTAAATCAGTATAAACATGGAACATTGAAAGTTGTGAGAAACAACTAAAATGGTGCCTAGAAGCAAATGCATGGCTTTAAATGTATTTAGAAAAGAAGAAAAGTCTAAAATTAATGATCTAAGTTTCTATTATAAAAAACTAAAGACAAAAGAACAAATTAAGTCTAAAGTAGCAGAAAAAAGAAATAATAAAGAGCAGAAATCAAGGCATAGGAAATGAATGATCAATAAAAAAGAAAAAACTATAAGTTGGGTTTTAAATATGCAGTAAAATTGATAAAGGCAAAGCATGACTGCAAGAGAATAAAGATAAGAATTTTGAAGATATTCTGTCATAGAATGTAAGAGCTTCTGCTCCTTCCTCCTTTGTCTCCAGAACAGCAGAGCCAGTGAGAGGAATGTAAATCCATGCCCCTTCATTCCTCCATTGCCCCTGGAGGGTGGTGTTGGTGAGACAAGACATCTGAAAACAGACACCTAGGGAAGCCTCAACATCAGTGATAAAGTTATCTAACATTAAAAATCTAAAAGAATTGACATAGAGTCGAAATAAAATAGAAAATGACAAGATGAAGAAGCAAAATGCAATCCCAAACACCCAGCCAACCCAGGACAAGTCCAGAACACAGAGATAGAGGAAATCGGAAGCTAATAAATGGAACTCTGAAATGATAGCAGAAGTGGAAAA
>PVLD010027334.1:0-20921 GCA_004027595.1 Dinomys branickii | reverse complement strand
ACAGCTTTCAGAGGAACATTTTTCCCTATACTCATAAACACTCTTCTAGCAAATTGATGCCTAGGAGTTCACTGATGGCGCAGGTGTGTTGAGTCTGTGAATGGACTGTCCGGCTCCACAGGTCTTTACCCTGCTTGTCTAAAGCGCTCAGTGCCCCCTCCCTGAACTTACAGTAAAAGGAGCTCTCACCTGTCTTCCGGGTGACCTGCACAGATGGCTTTGCAGAAGTTCCCAGGAGCAGTGGAACTGGCCATAGAGGGTGAAGGCAGGACAGAGCTGCAGCTGGGGACAGCATGCTGACACATGCCGCTGGGAGAGGTGCGCCCAGGAGGAGCACAGAATGAAAAGAAATCAGTAAAACTGGCACTGCGGCAGTGACTGTGACTGAGCATCGTGAGAGGGCAGCTCCACTGCCTGGTCTAACTAGGAGACCAGCCCTGGGCACATGAAACAGTTCCATCTCAAGGCCAAGAGGAAGCCCAGCCGGATGCGATCGGGCAGGCAAAGGAACCAGCAAGGGTGAGGTGCTGCTCCAGGTGATCTGCCCCAAGCAATGCAAAAGGAGCAAGGAGGTGCATGTTAAGAGAGGCTCTGGGAGCAATCAGCTTAGGGCTCTGTGGTAAGGGGACTGGAGAGACTTCCCAGAGGTGTGGCACGTGCCCTGCAAGGGACATGAGCAAGAACCAAGAGACAGGAAGAAGCTGCCCCCTTCACCTGGCCCAAGACTTGATGGAGGCTCAGCGGGAGCGGCCGGAGTGGAAAGGGTCTTCAAACACATATTTTGGTGAAAGGGAAGAGAAGAGACATCCGTGACATCGAGATTGACGGCTCAGCTAAGTCACAAACTGGCACTATGCTCAGTAGAGATGGGAAAAGAGTGCAGAAGGGCCAGCTGCCAGAGGCAAAGCAAGTTTGGCTCCAAACACACAGGTGTGAGATAACCATGAGACCCTGAGGGAGGACTGCCAAGCAGGCTTGTGTCCCTGCATCCACAGCTTGGGACAGAAGGCCCGAGTAGAACCGTGCTTTTGGAAGCCATCAGCCCAATCTAAATTTTTTAGGACCGGGTAGATCAGGAAGAGCCATCAAAGACATTGGACCAGGCAATCTAATGAAATTTTCTTGCCTAAATTATTTTGTCTGCTCCCTTTTGATGAACATGGGTCCTGTTCCTCTGGAGACACCAGTCACTAAAGGCACAGAGATGTAAACAGCTCAAAGATCACCTCTGCCTGCTCTTGGCTCTGAAGTCTTGTGTGAGGACCAGTGCATATATGTTTTTCACAGCTCCCAAATAAAGATCCACTGTCCCTGCTAGTGGTGACACAGCACACATCTACAATCTCAACACTTGGGAGGCTGAGGCAGGAAGAACACCATGAGTCTGAGGCTAGCCTGTGCTACATAGCAAGACCCTTTCTCAAAACAAAAGCAAATGAGATAGAGAGAGAAAGAGAGAGAGAGAGAGAGAGAAAGAAAGAAAGAAAGAAAGAAAGAAAGAAAGAAGAAAGAAAAAAAAAGACTCCACTGCCCCAAATTCCCAAACTCTTGACTCAAAAACCACTTTCATTCGTGACGCTTTTCCCTACACATAAATTCATTAAAAGGGCTTTGTCAGTTTTAATTCATCCAACATTTTAAAGCTGATAAAAATCTTACTTATAAGAATTCAATATTTGCACTTATTGTCTCAGCATAAGATTGGTGAAAAAAATTTTGAAAAATTAATATATCCACAAAAACAAGCCAATATATGAATCGTATGCTGCAGGTTGCCCACTTCTGACAAAACACTTAAAAGTGAAGCTTAAAATTGCTTGTTTTCACATGCTTCAAATAACTCTCTCTCCCTCCTCTCTCTCTCCCTCTCTCCCTCCTCCCTCCCTCTCTGCCTCTCTCCCTCTGTCTGTCTGTCTGTCTCTTTCTCTCTCTCCCTCATCTCTCTCCCTCCCTATCTCTATCTCTTACCTCCAGCTATCCATTTGGAGAATTGCACTACTTTCATTTTTAGGGCTCTGATTTCTGTTAGGAAAAAACAGCATCATCCCCTCTCCCTTTGCAGAATCATGTCAGACACATTCTTTTACCACCACAACCTCTTACCTCCAAGCAGCAAATTAAACCCCTATCACAGAGAGAGAGAGAACCATCCCCACCTTGCAGAAGCAGAGTATGAAGGAACTAAAGTTGAAAAGCTAACCTGAGGGAGGTAGCGTGCAGGTTCCTCATTCCTTTCAAATGCATTTCTCTCAGGTTTTTCTAGTTGTCTAATCCCCTGGGTGTAAATGATTACTCAAAACCTTTAGCCCTTATTTCACCAACTGGGAGAACTTTATTGGCGCAGTGGTTTAATTTGTAACTCTGCTTTTATTGTTTACTTGATAAGCAGGTCAAGATCATTGTGTTTTCCTCATGCTCCAAGTTCAGCTGAAGTCTCTTCCATGTTCCCGGATCCTTCTGCTCCTCTAGAGCTACCAGCCACTAAAGGTACAGAGATGTAAGGAGCCCAAATGTCACCTCTGCCTGCTCTCAGCTCTGAACACCCCACTTGTGAGGACCAGGGCATGTATGTTTATCACAGCTCCCAAATAAAAATTCACTGGCACCGCTAGTGGCGGGGCCAGGCTTCATTTCCCTTATAAGGACTTGGCCACCCTGCACACCTCATTTGCGGCACTGTTGCTTGCTGGGTCCTTAGAATTATTATACTCCTCATGGAAATGGAGATAGATCTTGTCTCTTTTGATCCCTTTTCTACCACTCCCCTGATTAATAAAGCTGAGTTTCCTGTGGAGGAGAGACCGCCTTCATTCTAGGGGACTTGAATAGTTTTGGATTTGCTGGTGATCACAACTGTCTCCCAAAGGCCACTGAGTTTTTTGGCAGTGTTTGTACCCTGATTCTCTTCTCACTGCGGCAAAGCATTTCAGACTCATGCACACTCACATTCTCTTCCCTCCCTTCAACGTTCTCCTGAGCCTGCCGGTGAGGAGACAGCCCTGGAGAAGGTCCCTGCTGGCAGACCCGGTGGTCACTTCTCTGGCCTTATCTGTCGGGGCCCAACAGCTTACATCACCTGCTCCTGCCAAGTCCTTGTTTCTCTTGGTTACTGCACGCCATTCAGGCCTGAGTTCTCTTGGGTCTAATGAGTTCCCCCCTCTGTACCTCTTGCTGAATGCCCATATTTGCTCTGAGGATGCCTGGTGTTGCAACTCTGCTCTAAAATTTGTCACTCAAACTCACTCCTAAAGTGGTCTGGTTGGACCCCTCTCCTAGCCTGCCCTTCCCCTGGAGGAAGTGGGTCCTGCTGACCCTTGCTAGGAGCTCTGAACTTTTCAGCTGCCTGCATCTCTCCTGGAGGATCTAGCAGGAGTCTCGGTCCTCGGGTGGCCTCCAGCAGGACCCTGGAGTCTCCTGCCAGCTCCCTCTTGGCCCAGTCTCCCACCTTTCTGCTGATGGCGCCACCACCTCCCCAGTTAGATCTTCCCAGGTCAGCCGGCCTCTACTTCCCCTCCAATTCGACATCCGGTCCTCCAGCGGGGTCGCTCAGCGCCCCCTGCAGGTTTTTTGCGCAGACCATTATCTTTCATTTTCTCCATCCGCACTGGAGTCATTTATCAGTGGGATTTCATTGTTTTCTCCATTTCTTATTCCATCTCCACGTAACAGACAGGATGTTTGAAATGTAAATATCTCCTTACTTACGTCTTTAAAAGTTTCCCAGACTCTTCCCAGGGGATGGAGAAATCAATAATGTGGGCACAATACGGAGAGAGCCCTAGAATTAAGAAAAGATGTTATTTCATGTAATAAAGATGTAATTATTGCAACAGATAACTCACAGCAGTTATTTCAAGTCTTTTGTATTTTCCTTAAGCCTCAGAACCTCCAGTGTTACTCTCAGCAGACGCCTTTACCCTCAATCTAATGAGAAGATCAAGGCTGGAAAACTCAAGATTGGGATGTACCACACTGCTCACGTCCGGTCACTCTGGATCTCAGCCCCTCCCTGCCGCCTTCCAGGCCCCGCTCCTGATCCCGCTGTTCCTCAGACAGCAGCCTTGGTCTCTTCTCTTCCTCCACTGGTAATTCTCATTCTCTCTCATCTCTAAATCTCCCCAGTTTTCCTGATGTTACCTAAAACCTATGACACACTGGTTTTCCTTTTTTAAAATTGCGAAACACTGAGTCCCTACATCCGCTCTGCCCATCCTTCTCTGACCACTGCAATTCGGCGTCCGCTCAGGAGTCACCGAAAACCTCCTGAAGACCTCATCCAACGTCCTTTCCTCTGTCAGTACCTTTTGGTATCGCTAAGCCAGCCTTTCTGCCACCCACCCCCAGCTCCCAGGATGCTTCTCAGCTGTCATTCCTTCCACTTCTTAGCCTGCCTCTCCTCTTCTTCTTTTTTAAGACTAGCTTTCTTAAACTGAAACTCCCACACTATACAGTTTATAAACTTAAAATGTACAATTCCAGGAATTTTAGTGTATTGACAGAGTTGTACAACCATGACCACAATCAAATTTAGATCATTTTTGTCATCCCAGAACTAGACACTCTACCTACTAGCTACCTCTCCAGTCCCTCCCTGCTGTCTAGGCCACCACTGAATTACTCTCTATCTTCATAGCTTTTCCTAGTCTAGGAATTTATTTTATCTTTATTCAAAATAGAGCATGTTCTTAGCAACAATAGTACCTTCATACATCCAAAGAAATGGAAATCCTGCAAAGTGAGCTTTTACACCATATTGGAGGGAAACTAAAACTAACAGCATAAACATGCCTAGAATACATTAACTTTTTCCCTATTATATCTTTCATTTCATATTTTTTATACGTTAACTTTTTAATATAAGGGAGACCATGCCATGTCCAAGCTTGTGTATCTGCTTTACTTCACTTAGGGGTGTGTCAATTTTCCTGCACATGCATCAAGTTTATCTTTCTTTACAGCAGTAGAGTTCTCCATTGTGTATGTATACCACATTTTCTTTATCAATTCTTCTGTTAATGGTCATTTAAGCTATTTAGCTATTATGAATTATGTTGCTATAAACATGGGTATACACATATCACTGCAATATAATGTTTTTAACTCCTTGGGGAAGATACCTTAAAGGAGAATAGCTGGGTCAAATGCAATTTCTATTTTTTTTTATTTCTTATTTTAAAGACAAAAGAATGGAGACATACAAACCAGAACAAGCCATAATCAATATCGAAAATACAAAATTATACAGAACACAGCAGGGAATCAGCATTGGATGCTGCACCACACAATGTCATCCCCACACTAGTCAACACACAAACATTAAAGGAAATACCAAATTATAGAGAAGATACTAGGGAATCATCACTGGATGCCGCATAACATAAAGTTATCTTCACTTCTGTTAATACAAAAACAATTGAGGAAATACAAATTATAGAGAACATAGAAGGGAATTAGCTCTGGATGCTGTCTCACATAATGTTACCTTCACCTTTGTTACTCAGTTACACAGATGATGGCCCATTTGATCATTCAATTTTCTCCTCCCTCATCTCCGTTGCCCTACCACTCAATCAGTCATCTTCCCTGAGATAATAACTGTATTCCTGGGTTTATCTACACCCCTGGACTCTCGCCTTGGGAAGAGATATAGCTGCCTCAAACTATACTATAGCATACATGGGTGTATACAAACTGCCATGGTCGGAGGTGGAAAAGCATTTATTCTCACAGAAAACCACCCGGCTCCACCCCATCGCTGTGCTGTGGGTGGGCGTGGGTCCAGTCCATGGGGTGCCCTCAGCAGGGCCCACAGCAGAGCAGCTGCGGGGCCCTCAGCGGAGCAGCCGCAGGGCCCTCAGGGGAGCAATTTCTATTTTTGATTTTTTGAGGAACCACCAAAACTGCTTTCCATAAAAATCATATCAGTTTAAACTCCTAATACCAATTAAAAAGGTTCCTTTCTCTTTAAAACCTTGCCAGCATGTATTCTTTCTTGAGAATAGCCATTCTTTCTAGAGTGAGATGCTGGTTTCAATATCTGTGCTTTATAAAACCCATTCCCACCCTCCAGACATGTGAGAAGTCAAATTCTGCTCATTATAAATTACCTAGGCTCAGGCATTTAGTTTTAGAAGCACAAAATGGACAGAGATATTTGCCCATTACCTCATGTCCTATGAATCAAGATCTTTAATTGCATTTTCTTTGTCCCACTTTTTCTCTTGTCTCTCAGTCATCTCATCCAGGATTGAGCTGTCTTCCTTGTGGCCCAATGTCATCTTTCCTTCTCCAGATTTTCTCTTGCCTTGAAATCTCAGGGTGAGTTCTGACCTGGTGCTGATCCCTCACCCCTCTCATCTATATCCTCTAATTGCCTAACAGTCTGCCCATTTCTCTCGCTACAATCCCTACACTACACACTGCTGCCACTGAAGACCAAGAGTTTATAACCTCTACTGGAAAAAGAGAATTCGTTCAACTGGTTCTTCCACAAACTGCCCCAACCTAACCTGCCAGCATTAAATACATCTTTCATAAAACATCTGCCTTTAAGATCTAGTTTTAATCTTCTTAAAACCTCTTGCATCTCTTTACAATCACCAGTGTTGTTCCTCTTGCCTGAGTCTTTCTTTTCCTTCTTTAAATGTTATGCACTCTGTATTAAATGCATTAACCCTGTTTCCTGTTAGTCTGTGCTTGGGACACTTTGTCCAAGGTCCAACATGCTGACATCCAATGCACACCTTCCGGTCTACTTTTCAGCAACTGACATCTATTGAGGGTCTCCCTCCACAGCCAGTCCTCTCCTGATAATAGCATCTCTCTCTTATTTTAAGAAATATCTTTACCTACATCATTTATTTCTCCCTGGTGTTGTCAGAGTGACTCATCTCCCAACCAAAGAGCAGGTACATTAGAATGTCTATTTTACAATATCATAAAAAGTAATGTAAGGTGGGTCAGGGTTATGGCTCAGCAGCACAAGGACCTGCCTGGCAAGGGCAAGATCCTGAGTTCCAATCCCCATACCAAACGTTATGTAAGAGAAATAAAAGACAATGTCTTATTGAGTCCATTTGTGTTTCAAAGAGATTGAATTTAATTGCTGTGATGAAGAATCCTGATACTACTTAGATGTCTTTTAATTTCAAAGATATTTCTTAATTTTGAACTGGGCAATCTATGACAATAAATTCTTTTCTATGTGTTATGGTTTGTGTCTGGATCTCCAGCTGAATCTGGAGTCTGTGACTGGTTCACAGTCTGGTGCTGGGATTATAAGTGTGAGTGCTACACCACCATAAGGCAGGTAGCCTGTATTCAGTATAAGGGATGGGAAGAGACTTGATGCTCCCCTCCTCTCTTGTTTCTTTCGGTATTTTCCACCACCATGAGTGGTTGCCCCTCTGCTATGTGCCACCCTGCCTTGGAGCCAGCTGATTGTGGACTGAAACCTCTACAAAACATGAACCAAAGTAAACTTTTCCTCCTTTAACCTTGGGTGTTGGGTATTTTGTCTCAGAGAGAGAAAAGTAACTAAGATACTAAGATTAGATTAGTCCAAAGTTTTTTCTGTTACTTGCAACCTAAGAAGTCTAGTTAATGCATTATTGTATCCTCAAGTGTCAAAATTCTCACAGTAATTTAATAAGAAATTGTGTATACTTAACCCAAACTTTTGATCCCGGGATTTTATATAACCATCCTTGAAAAAAATTTTTTTGTTTTTATTGATACATGTTAGCAGCACAAAATAATTACATCCATAATAGAGCTGGCACATGTATATAACACCTTGAATTCTTCTTTCCCATCTCCTCTCTCCCCCGGTCCTTTGCCTTCCCTTCTCACGCCCCCTTCCCATCTCTTTATGTTGTCAGTGCACTTATGATGGAATAGACAATGGTAGGTTCTAGAATGAGTAGCCTAGAAATAAGGAGACTTCTCATTCACCTTCAATGCTTAGACTTACCCAGATGGGTAATCTAAGCTCAGCAAGCATCTTTTCCTGTAAAAGACTTTTATGGTTACTTGTGGACCTATTTTCCCCTTTAGACTTCCAGCTCTTTCGTTCTCTATTGATTCCTTCCCTTCCCTCTCCTGCCCTCCACCCCGCTACCCCTCCCCATCCTAACCCTGCTGGGGATAGCAAGATATATTTATTAGGTTTTTTTTTTATTATTTATTGCATTTAGTATAGTATATTTCTTATTTCTTAGATATTTGTTTTGCTAATTAGTGTAGATTTATACACCTATCATTATTTTCTTAAAACATCCAAACAAAACTACCGTCTAGATATCTAAGATAATGATCAGGAAACTAACAGATATGTCCCAGCCCTCACATGGAGACAGGCTACAAGAAGATACCTCCAAAACAAGGCACTCTGGAGTTCTTAGAAAATCAGTGGTTTCCTGGGTCAAAAAAGAAATTCTTCTTTTTTTTTTGTCTTTTTGAGACAGGGTCTCATTATGCAGTTCAGGCTGATCTTGAGCTCACTTTGTGACCCAGGCTGGTCTCAAACTCTCAAGGATCCTCCTGCCCCAGCCTCCTGAGTGCTGGGATTACAGGTGTGCGCCACCACACCCAGCTCAGAAAAGAAATTCAAATAGGAAAACACAGACCGTTGAAAACACTTCTCAAGAGGAACTGTGCAAAGGACAAATTAGCCAACCATGTCATCACGGGCACTGAGGTGGCCAGAAGAATAACTGACAAAACTCTACTAGTGCAGAACTGCACAGAGAAGTACAAATAATGAGGATTTTAAATCCTCCAAATAGAGTTTCATTGTTTGAAATCATCGAAACTGAGCAAGCATTCTGTTTAGTAATGGAATCTGCAAACTATGGTGAGTGTATGATTGTTTAGTTACCCACGGGAAAATGCGTGAAAAATAAGCAAGAGCTAAATTTAGACAGATCCTGTCCACAGTAAAATATTGGTATGATAACGGGACAGTATGCAGACACTAAACACCAAGAAGAAAATATTTTTTATCTTTTTGAGACAGGGTCTCACAGTGCAGTTCAGGCTGGCCTTGAGCTCACTTTGTAGCACAGTCTGTTCTCAAACTTGCAACAATCCTCCTGCCTCAGCCTCACACCATGAAAACATTGTTAGATGAGGACATGAACATTAAAATAGCAGATTTTGGATTGAGCACTGAATTTACTATAGGCAAGAAACTGACACATACTATGGCAGTCTGCATATGCAGCCACAAGGGTTCCCCTGGGGAAGGACTACCAGGGCCCAGAAATTGATACAGAGAAGCTGGTTGTGGTTTTGTGTACTCTAGGCAGTGGGTCGCTCCCCTTCAATGGAAAAAATCTGAAGCAAGTGAGAGATGTTCACAGGGAGATACAGTATCCCTCTCTGCCTATCCACAGACTGTGAACAGTTTCTGAAGCAGTGCCTGGTCATAAACCCCAAGAAGTGTGGCAGTCTGGATCAGATCATGAAGGACAAGTGGGTAAATGAAGGACATGAGGGAGTTGAACAACCATTCGTTGAGCAAGAACTAAACTTCACGGACCAGAAAAGAACAAATATGAACACTGCTATGGGATTCTCAGAAAAATTCACAGAGCCTTTCACTTGCTTAGGTGCAGCCATGCAATGACCTCAGCAAAAGCACTGGCCAGATTCTTGGCCAAGAAGTGCAGGCCTGCTTGTCTTGCAGCAACACTCAGAGATTGAACAGACCATGCTGGTTCCTTCAGCTCTATCCCATCTGAAGAAGAGTCAGACCTGCACCACAGATAGTGACCTCAACGAAGACAAAATTCCCTCCCGGAAATTTGCAAGAGCTGTCAAGGGTAAGTAAATGTTGCAACCAGTTCCATACTTGGGAGCTCAAGTAATCCCAACATAGCAAACATTCCTGAACACGAGAAAAGCCCTGCCGTGCCCTATAGTGACATCACCGAGTTGCTTGGAATGATGGAATGAAACGCTTACTTTTGCAGTGAGAGAACTACTGCAGTCAGGTGCTTGGTGGTTCATAATGTGCAAGACAGCAGCACCATTTCTGATGAGAACACCAGGTTACTTCGACCCACATTAGTAGTAGTGCAATCACTCAGGCTGGCATCCTCTTGGCAAGAGGCAATACCAGTGGGAGCGTTTTGTACTACCACCCCGGGAGGTGGGAACTGCAACATACAAGGGCCCATATCCATGGCCCATCCTCTCCCAGAAAGATATGCCACTGTCCCTCTGCTCAGTGTTGAGGTTCCACCAACCTTTGAGAAATTAACTTCCAGACTCACAGATGTTGCAGCATATCTGCCAAACAAAAGTATGAAAAGAAAGAAGCAAAACCTGGGGCCTCCACCGCACAATAACCCCGTCCGATCAAGGGAAAATAGAAGATAAATCCTGATTGAGCACCATTTTATAAAATACCTGACTAATGCTCCTCAAAACTGTCAAAATCATCAAAAATAGGGAAAGTCTGAAAAATGGTCACGGTGCAGCCTATGGAGCAGTCTAAAGCCAAATGATGATTAAATATGATATCCTGGTTGGGATCCTGGAAGGAAAAGAAGATATTAGGTAAAACTAAGGAGATCTAAACGAAGGTCTTTAACTAATGAATATATATATGTAGTCACTCGTTAATTGTAACAAACATACCATACAAATGTAAAATTTGAAAAATAGGAGTAACCGGATGATAGTATATGAGAACCCTCCATGGCATCGCTATATTTTGGGCTTTTTTTTTTTTTTTGCATCTCTATATTTTAGTGAAAGTGTTCTAAAACTTTTCAAATTTTTTTTAAAAACTCAGTGTACCATTTTTATGTCTACAAACTGATGAATTAACTCACATGCCCCACACTCAGAAATAAATATCTAAAATTAGTTTAGTTTAAGGCAGTTTTAATGTATGGAATAAAGTGCATTTGATTTTTTTTTTTTTAATTTTAAGTTTTTATTAGTACCTGTAGATACTTTCTTTCTCCGGGTGGGTAGAGGCGTACTCTACTAGAACTAACATAGCAACAAAAGTAATTAAATTTCTGCTTAAAGTCTTATTCCCAGGTCTGGACCGCTAACCTCTATTTCAAGTGACAGTGGACCGTTGTTTATTTCTGAAATCACTACAAAGGTGAGAAAAACTTTTTGGATAAACTGGAAACTACACTTGTCGTGGAGGCCACAAAGCCCAGCAAAGACAGAAAAGGTGAAGGTGAACCCTACAGTTCTTTTCTACTCTTGTTTTTTAAACACAGAATAGAGAAGCTCTGTTCCAAAAAAAGAAAAAGAAACAAATTCTGGTAATATACCCAACTATTACAGGAATTCTCTTATTTTTCTTTTTCCTTTTATATTTTAGATATATATAGTAATAACATTCCTCATAAGGAGTTTGTACCTGTACATGATGTATCTCACTTTTTTTCCCATCCCTCTCCCCTCCCTTCAACTCCTCTCTGTCTCCTTATTTACAAAAGCTTTTTCCCATTTTTTCCTGCTAGTCTTTTTTGCTCTTCTCCCTTCCTTCCTTTACGCCCCCCCCCTTTCTCCTTCTCATTTGAACTTTCTTTCCACGATACGTTTTGGTCCTTATTTACACTTTCAGTTTCTTTTGGCCTTTTGGTCCTCTTTCTATTGTATATTTTGGTCTTTATTTACACTTCCAGTTTCTCACACCGGAGAATTCAGTGTTTACACATGTGTGTCTGATTTATTTCACTGAGAAGTATGGCCTCAAGGTACATCCATTTAGCTAAAATGTCTCCAGCTTATCCTTCTTTATAAGAAGGCACAGTAAAAGTCCCTTGTGTGTTAGAAAGATACATACATCTTGAAGACATTCATCAGTAGATGGCCATTTGGGTTGTTTCCAAGATTTAGCTGTTACAAACATGATGTGCATATATTAGCTGTGGTATGATGCTTTTAATTCTTTTGGGAAGATACCAAGAAGGGGCATAGCTGGGTCAAAGGGAACCAACCTCTAGTTTTAGTTTTTTTAGGAATTACCACACTGATTTCCACAGTGGTTGCACCACTCTATACCCCACCAACAGTGGAGAAGAGTTCCTTTTTCCCCATAGCCCCACCAGCATTTGTTATTGTTTGATTTCCTGAAAATAGCCATTCTTTCTGGAGTCAGATGAAATCTCAGCATTGTTTTAAAATGCATCTCTTCAATAAGTAGTGATGTTGAACATTTTTTCATTTTTTTTTTTACCATTTCTACTTCATCTGAGAAATGATGCTCATTTTTAGATTGGATCTTTAAATTTGGGAGGTCTAATTTTTTTTAGTACTTTATATATTCTGATATTAGTCCTTTGTCTGAGGAAGAGCTACCAAAATTTTTTCCCCACTCTGTGGGTAGTCTCTTCATTCTGTTAGTGGTTTCTTTTGGTATGCAAAGCTTTTAAATAAGAGAATATCTCAGTCCATTATTTGAGATAGTTTCTATGCAATCAAGATTTTGTTTATAACGTCCTTGCCTACACCAATATCTTCAAGAGTTCTACCTATTCTGTCTTCCAGCACACCTATTGTTTTTGTTGTAATATTTAGATCTCTGATAAATTTTTATTTTAGTTTAGTATATAATGAAAGATATGGGTCTAGTTTTAATTTTTGGCATGTGGAAAGCCAGTTTTTCCAGCATTATTTATTAAAGAGGCTATCTTTCTTCCAGTGAATATGTTTATCTCATTTGCCAAAGATAAGGTGGCTGAGTATGTTTGAAGTTGTTTCTGCATCTCCTAATCTGTCCAACTGATGCACAGGTCTGGTTTGTTGTGGGTTTTTTGCTGGGATGGGGGGCTTTGGGGTTTTTTTTGCCAGTACCATGCTGTATTTATCACAGTAGCTTTGTAGTATAATTTCAAGTCAACGATGTGATGCCCCTGCCTCGTTTTTGTTGCCCAGAATTGCTTTTGCTATTCTAGGTCTCTTCTGGTTCCAAATGAATTTTAGGAATGTTTTCTCTAATTCTGTAAGATACACTATTGGTATTATGATTGGGGTTACATTAAATCTGTATGACAGTTTTGAAAGCCACTTTCATTACACTGATTCTTCCTATTCAAGAACAAGGGACATCATCCTATTTTCTGATATTCTTTTCAATTTCCTTTTTCAGGGTACTGTAGTTTGCAATGTAAAGATTTTTCGCTTCCTTTATTAGATTATTAGATTGATTCTTATGCATCTTTTTTTTCATTTGCTATTGTGAAAGGTAATGTTTCCTTAATTTCTTTCTCAGTGAGTTTGATATTTGTGTACAGGAATGCTATTGATTTTTGAGTGTATACTTTGTACCTAGCAATACCTCTGAATTGGTTATTAAATCTAGAAGTATTTTGGTGGTTTGGGGGTCTTCTATGTAGAGTATCACATCATCTGCAATTCCTTTTACTTCTTTCTCTTGTCTGATTGCTCTGGCTAAATTTCCAGAACTATATTAAATAACAGTGGTGACAGTGAACATCTTTGTCTTGTTCCTGATTTTAGAGTGAAAGCTTTCAGTATTTGTCCATTTAGGATGATGTTGGCTGTTGGTTTGTCAGAGATGGCTTTTGAGATAAAGACAATATAATCCAATTTTCTGTAGGATTTTCATCATAATTTGGTGTTGGACTTTGTCAACTACTTTTTCTGCATCTCCTGAAATGATCATATAGTTATTTTCTTGGCTCTGTTAATATGGTATATTACATTTATTGATTTGTGTATGTTGAACCATCCCTGCATCCCTAGGTTGAATCTCACTTAGTCATGGTATATAATCTTGATAATTTGCTGTGTTCTCTTTGCCAGTATTTTATTGAGGATTTTTGTGTCTGTGTTATGGAGATTGTCCTCTAGTTGTTTTGTTTTGTTTGGATCTTTCTCTGGTTTTGATATCAGGGTAATACTTGCTTCCAGGAATGAATTTAGAAGTATTGCTCCCTTTTAAATTTTATTGAAGAGTTTAGTAGTAGCAGCATTAAGTCTTCCCTAAATTTCTTATAGAATTTAGTAGTGAATCCATCAGGACCTGAGTTTTTCTTTGTTGGTAGGCTTTTAATTGCATCTTCAATTTCATTGACTGATATTGGTTTATTTAGATTTTTTTATATCTTCTTGATTCAGCTTTGGTAATTCATATGTATCTAGGAATCTGCCCATTTCTCCTGTATTTTCCATCATATTAGAATAGTTTCTTGAAGTAGTTGTTGATGATCTTCCAAATTTCTCCAAGATCTGTTGTGATTTTACCCTTTTCATTCCTAATTGCACAGATTTGTCTTTTATTTCTTTTTTTTATAAGGTTGGCCAAGGGTTTGTCAATTGTATTTACCCTTTTAAACAACCGTTTGATTCATTGATTCTTTGTACTATTTTCTTAGTCTCCATTGCATTAATTTTTTTCTCTGATCTTTATAATTTCCCCCCTTGTACAAATTTTGAGCTTGCTCATCCTATCTTATATTCTTGCTAGGCAGGCACTTATTCCACTGAGCTATATCCCTAGCCCCCATCCTATCTTATATTCTTGATATTCAACATTGGGTTGTTTATTTGAGCTCACTCTGTTTTTCTGATGTGAGAATTCACTGCTATAAATTTCCCTCATAGAACTGCTTTCACTGTGTCACCCAAGTTCTGGTATGTTGCATTAGTATTATCATTTAATTGTAGAAACTGTCTAATTTCTTCTTTAATTTTGTCTGCGGCCCATTGGTTGTCCCAAAGGGTGTTATTTTATTTCCATGTGTTTATTACTTTTTTGTCGTTTCTTTTACCAGTGAGTTCCAATTTCATTGCACTCTGGTCTGATATATGCATGAGATAATTTCAATTCTTGTGCATTTACTTAAGAATATTCTATGAGTTAGTATATCATCTATTTTGGAGACCATCCTGTGTGTAGTTAAGAATATGTATTCTCATGTTGTGGGGTGGAACACTCTGTAAACATCTACTAAGTCCATTTATTCAAAAGCTTGGTTCAGTTCGGATACTTCTTTGTAAATTTTTTTAGTTGATATGCCTATTTGTGACTGTGGGGTATTGAGGTCCCCCATCACAATTTTATTAGTGCTTATCTGATTTTTCATATCCATTAGTATTTATTTGATAGAGTTGGGTGCACTGGTATTTGGTGCACATATATTTATGATTATTATCTCTTCCTTTTGGATTGTTCCTCTTACAAGGATATAGTAACTTTCTTTGCCTCTATTAGTCAGTCTTGGCTTGAAATCCAAGCCAAATAGAATAGCTGCAGATAGAATAGCTGCTTTTTTCTGGGTTGCTGTCCCATGGAGTATTGTTTTCTGTTCTTTGACTTTCAGTCTATGAATTTCTTCTCTCTCTCTCTCTCTCTCTCTGTCACTCCCTCTTACTCTCTGCCTTAGTTACTTTTCTGTCATTACTGAGACAAAATACCCAACACCCAAAGTTAGGGAAGGAAAAGTTTACTTAGCTCACAGTTTGTGGAGGTTTCACTCCATAATCAGCTGGCTCCAAGACAGAGTGTCACGGCAAAAGGGCAACAGATCAAGGTGGCAGAAAACAGCAAAAGCAGTAAGAGCAAAAGGGGAAACAACAAACTCCTTTTGCTCCCTTATATTGTATGCGGGCCATCTGCCCTTGGGGGCTGCAGCACTCATACCAACTCCCTGCCCTCCTCTTGCACAGGCTCAGACTCTTCAAAATGAGGACATTGGCCCCCTGCTGAGTCATTAAGTTAAGCTTTTAAATTTCTTAAGTTGACACAATGTATCAACTATTACCCTCTCTCTCTCTCTCTTTCTCTCTCCCTCTCTCTCTCTCCTATCTTCCTCCCATCTCTGCAAACTTCTGCCTGTGTCATGGAAAGATACAGCTAGAACACAACACAGTCATTTGCAAACCAGGAAGAACACTCACCAGAAACTGAACCCTACCAATCCTTGACCTTGGAGAGCCCAGCCTCCAGATCTATATAAAAATGAACTTCTGTTGTTTAAACCACTTATTCTATGGAATTTTGTCACAGCAGCCCAAGATGACTAATACAGTGACTATGCAAATTATTATAGTCTCTATAAAAAGAGTTTTGGCAATGTCTGGTATTTAAATCTCCAGATAACTTTGACCTACTATTGAACACGCTAGGGTTTGCCTGAAGCTGTACTTGTACAGTTGAGTTTGTGCAAGGATTTTTACTGTTCATAAACAGAAAGAACATAACCAGATATGGCATTTATATAGCATTCAATATGGCTGTCTAAGTATTTTATAAACTCGTTGAATCCTCCAAACGACTGTCTGAGACCAGAACTATTATTACTCGCATTAATAGATAACAAAATAGTGGAACTACTTGAAAACATTTGCCAAGAACTGTTGCATATTTGACCACTTGTGAAACAGTTCGAGTTAGATGGTCAAACCACTTTTCCTGAACATCTTGGGAACTGTACCTCCCAGGGTAGCAACAGGTAACTCAAGCGACTCTGAGGAATGAGAGTTGGTTGAACCTGGAGGCACCACTTGGAAGAGATTCCTCAAGGAAAAGGGACCAACCTGCACTGTTGGAAATCTGAAGTCATGTAGGAATCTGTCTCAAGGGCGCCCTACTCTGGAGTGGAAAGTACAATGAGTAATTCTCAAAATATCACTCTGCATGGCTCTCAGCTCCCTCTTCTGGGCAGCTCTTCTGTGCCATCATCCTCAGCGGCCGTATTTAAAGAGTGTGGGCAGAGTGAGCAGATTTCTCAGCCTGGTGCTGATAGCAGAAAAAGTCAGGATTCAAGTAACATGTTAGTCCTTGATCAGTCACAGCCTCCTTTATCTGGGTGATATGTCACTTGAAACCTTAACCAGTTTCAAATATATTTGATTACCTGTGCCAACAGTAAGACCGACTACTCATCTTGAGAAAAGTTTCTTTTAATTTCCTCCCTCACAAATTACTTTTTAAGATTATGTATATGTTTTGTACAGCTTTGTGAAAAATAGTCAATACTAAATAAGCTATTTTAAATTAACTTTGCCCAGAACTTTATCAAAAATAGTAAGATCCGTAGTGAAACTATGTACAGATTTTTTAAATATTCTAAATGTTTCACTAATGCAAATTGGAGTCTACTGTTCTTCTAAAGCCCAATTACAGTTTATTGACCCCATCCTAATCCTGAAACCAGCAGCGAAACATAACAAAGTTTAATTTTTTTTTTTAATTTATGGTAACACCGTATACTATGTCTGGAATTAACTTCTGCCTTGGGTAGAAAAGTGAAATCGCACTGCGGTAACAAATGAAAAACTTCATTGGGGGCGTACAGCCTAGCTATATTTTCTGCTTCATGGCACAGGTCTAACGCAGGCCAACAGCAGCTGTGTCCCCGGTCATCCTCATGGTGAGCTCAGACAGATACGCAGCCTCCCTCTGAAACATCGCCCGCTCCAAGTCGGAAGAAAGTGGAAACACTTACAGCTGGAAATTACACGTATTGTTTCTGCTCAAATTGCATCGATCAAGCAAGTCACACGACCTAGAAGTGTATTAATGTGGCCAGAGGACAAGCCTTTCACTAAGGAAGACTGGAAATATTTGTGAAAAATAATATAATCTACCACATGTGTGCAAAAGGAAAAAAGAAAAATGTGCCCTCTCTAGTTTTATTGAACCATTATACCAGTTTTGAGATGCCTGTAAGTTGGGAGAAGTACAGTTCTATTTGTTTAAACTATTCCTTATAGTTCAAGAATCCAGCAGCGTGTGGTGCAGATGTGAACTTATTTTTACTGAGCTTTTCAAGGACTCCATTTTCCTTATGTCTTATTTGCCCCCCTTCCCTTCCCCCAGTTCTGCTTGGTCGTTACAAATAGTTTATTGCTGTTCTCTCTGGTTCTGTCTTCTTAATTTCTATAATGTCTTGTTCTCGTTTATGATCCGGAGTTCTGGGGAAGGTTATGCAGTCCAGTGGTGTTCTCCTGACTCTTCCAGGGTTAGTGTACAAATCTGACTGTGAGCTTAGGTTTAAGGAGCTTTATTTCTGGGAACCTTGCCTATGGTTGAGGCATTAATTCTCTAGGAAGATATTATATTTGCTTCTCTTAAATAACACTAATTTCAGACCACTTGTGTATATGTGGCATAGCTTGGGTCTCTCTGCATTATGTAAATAGTATACATTTTAATCTGAAACTAAATTATGCACCAGGCATTCATTAATTTTATTAGAGGAGTTTTTTGACCACCTAGATTAAAGGACAAGATGAAAAGCTTTCCTGTTACCCTGAACCAGTGGGTGGATTTTTTTTTTTCCCTAGTTTACCTGTCTTGGCATTTTCCTAGCATTAAGTGGTAGTGATGAGAAAAATACATTCTCCTGTGAAAACTTTAAGTTTTGGGGAATAAAAGGGAGCTGAGAGTTATAGGCAGTCTCCATTAAACTGGCAAACACAGCCAGTAATTTTCATGCTCCTGGCATCATCCACATTAGGCTCAGTGTTTGGACTGACTGGTGCAGCACTGATGACTTGGGTCTGACGTGTGGCGGAAGATGGCTTTTGTAGGATGCATGTTAGGGCACTGCTTCCGATCCTGCTGTGTAGACTGGCCTTTGAAGTAGGCTTATTTAATTAATGTGCAATTCCAAGCAACATTAAAAAGCGAGAAGAGGACAGCAAAGGAGCCGGGAGGGTGACAGAGCTCTCACCCCGGGTCGCTCAGCTCCCTGGCAGGAGTGAGAGGTGACGGCTGAGGACAACGGCAGCAGCGCTCCCTGGATGTGAGCTCAGAGCACCAACCACACCCTGTAATCCATTTTATGACCTCTTGGTTTAAAACTTAACCTTTTGCCCACTCTATGACAGTGATTCCTCACCTGTTAGGATTTGAGCTGAGCCATCTGACACTGAAACTTTATCTGAAGAAGGCACTGGAGGAAAAACTATGGGAGGAAACAGGTTTTTGCCTCTGTGCCTTGGAGTAGCCCCTGGAGGTGGGGTGCTTGATGCAAGGCCTCCCCAGCATGCAGGTCCAACCCTGCACAGGGGGCCTGGCATGGCTTCTGCACAGCTGGGCCTCAGCAGCATGACTAACCCACAGCTCGCTGGCCCCACCCTCGCTCGAGGTTGATAGCAAAGTTCACCCAGCAGATACCTCCAGGACCAGCTCCTTCACCCCCACAGAGGCTGATGGCCAGCAAGTCTGCAGGGGCAGAGCCGCAGAGACTGCTTAGCTGGGCTATCTGCCCATGAGCCACACGTAAGGCCCCACGTGTGCCTGGATCCCCTCAGGGGCTGGGGTTCAGTTCTGGGCTCTACTTCAGTGCAAGGGGCAGTCGCTCCTCCTCTCTGCTCCTTCTTTCCTTAGAGTTGTCTCTCCTGCTCAGTAGCCAACCCCTACAAACTATTCAAGTTAATAATTTTTAACTTTTGCTGTTCAAATAGATGCGGAGTGCCTCACTGTTGGTGAATCAACTGATACAACCATAGGCATCCTGCATATCAGGGGCACTTTTGCACAGGTGTGTGGTTTCAAGTTTGGACCACGGTTTGTCCTAGTGTGCTGATTATTCAGTATCCTGTCTGGAGGTATCAAATATTTATCATAGGGAGAGGCCTCTCTGAACAAGTTTGAGCATATTATGTTCATTATGTTTTTTTTTTATGCAATTGTATTTTCTATAGAAGATGAAAAGTATTTTGTTTTATGTATCTGTTGTTCAGTTTTCTCTCCAGAATTTTTAGGTTTCTTTTTGAGAAAAAAGTTATGAGCACTTGTGCACACGCATGCATGCACAGACACACACACACACACACACACACACACACACACACACACACACTCAGCACTTGCTCTCCTCACTATCCTGGGAGTGTCACTTATATTTCACCATCTAACATATTAGGCTTTCGGTTGATATATATTTGCTCCACATATTCTTGTTTTATTAAGCATTTTTCATGTAAAACAAATAACAAAAATATATACATCCCTTCTTAGCAAATTTTAAATTTAACATACCTTTTAACAGAGTATCATAAATCCTGTATTTTAGATTTTCCAATATCAGTATATCCTAGGTAGCACAGTCAGTTGGGGCAGCTAGAGACGGATTGGGTTAAGCCACACAAATTATATCTCAAAATTCTGGAGCCTAGGAGTACAAGACCAAGCACCAGCAGATTGGTACTTGCTGAGCGCCCCCTTCTGGTTTGCAAGCCGCTGTCTTCTCCATGGTTTTTTCCTTTGCGAGCAACTGTGGGGGCACGCTCTCCTGTCTGCTGTTGAAAGGCAGTAATTAACGATCACAAGCCTACCCTCCTTATGACTTAGTTACTGCTCAAAGGTTCCCACACCTAAATCCCATCACAGGGGTGGTTAGGATCTCAACACTTGAACTGGGAGGAGACACAAACATTCCATCCAAAAACCACTAGGTTTCCGGAAGGATATCCCTGGGCGGAAGATACTTGAAGAATCTGTGCAGCCTTGGAGTGTGATGTTATTTGCTTAAACTAAAATCTGCAATTTTATAGATCTCCTTCTATTCTTTTGAATCCAAAGAGCATTAAAGTATGTTCTTCTATCACTGAAATAGGAGCCTTAAAATGAGATTTTTCCCAGCATCTACTCTGAACCAGATGCTTATTCTCCTTCCTTGAGGGCAGTGTTGTCACAATGCTAGAACAACTGCACTTTGCTCCTTGACCCTCGCATACACAGTTGCATGAATGTTCTTTTTTTTTCTTTTATTTGGTTTTTTTTTTTATTTTAGAAACATAAAAGTACAAAAACATATTGACAAACAGACACCCATTATCATAGAAAATAGTACAATCACAACTAATCTATAGACAAGGTGATATGGTCTCAACAGTAGTTGTTGCTTTATCCATTGATATCTTCGAATTGTAGATGTATGGACCCATATACAGACATGCAAATTTAGTCA
>PVLD010027333.1:0-20910 GCA_004027595.1 Dinomys branickii | reverse complement strand
TGTCTGACTAAATTTGCATGTCTGTATATGGGTCCATACATCTACAATTCGAAGATATCAATGGATAAAGCAACAACTACTGTTGAGACCATATCACCTTGTCTATAGATTAGTTGTGATTGTACTATTTTCTATGATAATGGGTGTCTGTTTGTCAATATGTTTTTGTACTTTTAAGTTTCTAAAATAAAAAAAAAAATAAAGAAAAAATAATTTACATTTCCTTATTTACTAATGCTGTTAGGCATCTTTACTAATGATGTTGGGCATGTTCTTATGGCCATTAGTACATTCTCTTTTGTAAAATGTTTATGCACTTTCTTTTTAAAAATCTATTTCTAGTAAATTATTTGTATTCTTACTGGTGGTTTGTAAAAATTTTCAGCTCTCTTTCTACCCCGTATCGGGAATATTTACTCCTTACCTAAAGTTTAATTTTTCATTTTCTTAATGTTATTTTTAGGAAAGTTAAAATATATGTTCTCCAATTCATTAACATTTTCTATTATGAATCAAGTTTTTGAAAACTACCTAAAGTTCTTGGCCTACCCCATAGTCATGAAGATTTTATTCTGTATTTTCTTTGAGCAGTATTATAGTTTTCACATTTATGTGTAAATTATGATCTATTTTAGGTTAATTTTTGTGTATGCTATAAGGTGAGGTTGAAGGTCATTGTACAACATGTAGATACCCTTGCACCTTTGTTAAAAATTGAGTGACTGGTTAGGTTTAGTAGCACATACAGATAATCCCAGCATTATGGAAGGCTGAGGAAGGAAGATCTCAATTTCTACCCCAGATTGGGCAATTTAGTGACTTGTCAAGACACTGTCTCAAAATAAAAATTAAAAAAAGGGCTGAGGATGTAGTTTCTTGATTACTGTGGACTTACATTAGATCTTGAAATCAGCTAGTATAAGTCTTTCAGTTTTGTTTTATTCAAAATTGCTTAGACTATGTAATTTCCATTCTGTAATAAAGTTTGTTGGAATAGTGATTGGAATTGCACTGACTCTGTAGATTAATTTGGATAGGACTGCCATTTTAAGAATATTGTCTTATAATCCATAGATGTAGTGTACTTCTCCACTTATGTAAATCTAATTTGATATTTCTCAGCCATGTTTTGTAATTTTTTTTTTTTGAGACAAGGTCTCGCAATGTAGTTCGTGCTGGCCTTGAACTCACAGTGATCCCCTTGCCTCAGCCTCCCCAGTGCTGGGATTATAGGCATGCACTGCCACACCCAGGTGTAATTTTTCTTATGTATGCCTCAGATATATTTTCTAACATTTAAATGTTTCATTTTTGGGGGATGATATTATAAAAGATTAATTATAAAAGATTTTACTATTCAATTATCTTCTAGTATTAGTTCAGCTTATTTTTGTATTTTGAATTTATATCCTTGTGACCTTGTGAAATTTGCTTATGTTATACAGTTTTTTATTTATAAATTTATTGGAATATTGTATGCCTTATTGCACTGTCCAGAATTTTCCATTTTAAAGAGAATTGATGATAATGTAATATTTGCCTTATTTCTGATCATAAGGAGAAAAATGTTCAATCTCTCTTCATTAAATATGTTAAATGTAGGGTTTCTTGTATAAAACCCTACATCATGAAGTCTTATATTGAAAAAGTCCTGTATCATGTTGAAAAAGTTCCTTTCTGTTCATAATGTGACAGTTATTTTTTTAGTCATGAATACTCTTGAATGGTATCATTTTAAAAACATTAACTGCAGGGTTTTCTTTTTTTACTTTATGTAGTAGTTTACAATTGATCCATGTACAAATGTTAAATTAACATGTGAGAAATATTCCAGAAATGCAAAGTTTATTTAGCATTTGAGAGTCAGTCCCACTTAGTCATGGGTTTTAGATATTGGGTTTAGATATTGTTGGATTTGAGTTGCTAAAATTTTACTTATAATTTTTTATATGTGTTTGTGAGAGATACTGATCAGTAGTTGTTTAGATCTGCTTCCAGTGTCCACATAATACTACTTTGCAAAAAGCAATTGGAAAATGTTTCTTCCTTGTGTCTTTTCTGAAAATGTGTGAGACTGATATTTATTCTTTTTTTTTATTTTAAAAGCAAAAGAACAAAAACACTAACAAACGTACACACAGTAGCACAAGAACAGTACAAAACTGAACTACAGATAAGGTGGCAGGGGATCAACAATGGTTGTTGTATTACACATTGGTAGCTTCAAAGTGTACACTCAGGACAATACAAATAGACATACAAGGTTGATCAAACAACTAATCACCGATTTTTCCCCACATCAATATGCCATGAGACAACAGTGCAACCATGTCAGCCGTCCCGCACATACATACATACCTACTCAGCTATCCTCCTCTTCCTCCTCTCCTTCCCTTCGTCCCGATTGCTCTCTACCCTTGAGCAGTCTCCCTTCATACCTCCCGATCTATATTCTCACCTCCAGGTTCCTACACTAGTGATACTATACACTGTTCACACATGCACTTCTAGATTACCTCACTTATGAGTATGGTCTCTAATTGTGACCATTTGCCTATAAAACCCCCTAGATTGTCTTTCTTTACAGCTGAATAATATTCCATTGTGTAAAAATACCACAGTTTTTTAATCCAGTCCTCTGTGGATGGACATTTGGGTTGTTTCCATGATTTAGCTATTACAAATTGTGCTGCTATAAACATGGGTGCACATACATCAGAGTGATATGCTGTTTTCAGATCTTCTGGGAAAATACCCAGAAGGGAGACAGCTGGGTTGAGTGAAACCTCTAGACGTAGTTTGCTGAGGAATCTCCAAACCGATCTCCACAGTGGTTTCACCAGTCTGCATTCCCACCAGCAGTGCAGCAGAGTTCCTATTTCTCCATAGCCTCGCCAGCATTTGCTATTGGACAATTTCTTGATGCTGGCCAATCTTACTGGGGTGAGATGAAATCTCAATGTTGTTTTCATTTGCATTTCTCGAATGACTAAAGATGTAGAACATTTTCTCATATATTTATTTGCCATTTGTATTTCTTTATCTGAGAACTGTGTATTCATCTCAGATGCCCATTTCTGGATTGGGTCTTTGAATTTGGACCAGTTCATGTTTTTAAATTCTTTGTATGTTCTAGATAGAAGACCTTTGTCTGAGGGACAGCCAGTTAGGATTTTTCCCAATCTGTAGGTTTTCTTTTTACTCTGCTGGTGATTTCTTTAGATGTGCAAAAACTTTTCAGTAAGATGAGGTCCCAGTTATTGGTTCTTTGAAGTGTTTCCCTTGCAGTTTGATTTTTGTTCATGAACTCTCTGCCTACTTTTATGTCTTCAAGATCTTTACCTACCTTCTCTTCCAATAGATTCAGTGTTTCTGCTTTAATATTGAGATCTGTGATCCATGTTGATTTGAGTTTGATGCATGGTGATAGATTTGGGTCTATATTCAGTCTGTGGCAAGTGGCAAGCCAATTTTTCCAGCACCATTTATTGAAGAGGCTATCTTTCTTCCAGTGAGCTTGTTTGGCCCCTTTGTCAAATATTAGGTGGCTGAGTGTTTTTGTGGTTGTGGCTGTATCTTCCAGTCTGTTCCATTGATCCTCAGGTCTATTTTTGAGCCAGTACCAGGTTGATTTCATTACAGTAGCTTTGTAGTATAATTTCAGGTCAGGGATTGTGATTCCACCCGACTTGACCTTGTGGCCCAGTATTGCTTTTGCTATTCTGGGTCTCTTGTGGCTCCAGATGAACTTAAGGCATGTTTTCTGTAGATCTGAGGTACGTTGATGGTAGTTTAATGGGAATTGCATTGAATCTGTACAACAATTTTGGTAGTATGGCCATTTTCACAATGTTGGTTCTTCCTAACCATGAGCAGGGAATGTTTTTCCATTTATTGAAATCCTCTTTGATCTCTTTTTTCAGAGTACTGTAGATTTCATTGAATAGATCTTTCACCTGTTTTGTTAGATTGATTCCTAAATATCTCATTTTCTTGGATGCTATTGTAAAAGGTATGGTTTCCTTAATTTCTGTCTCAGTCTGTTTGTTGTTCATGTATAGGAATGCTATTGATTTTTGGGTATTGACTTTGTATCCAGCTACTCTGCTGAATTTTTCAATTAATTGAAGGAGTCTTCTTGTGGAGTTTTTGGGGTCTTCCATGTAAAGTATCATGTAATCTGCAAATAGTGAGAGTTTTACTTCTTCCTTTCCTATCCACATTCCTTTTATTTCTCTCTTGTCTGATTGCTCTGGCTAATGCTTCTAGAACTATGTTGAATAATAGTGGTGACAGTGGACATCCTTGTCTTGTTCCTGTCTTTAAAGTGAAAGTTTTCAGTTTATGTCCATTGAGTATGATGTTGGCTGTTGGTTTGTCATAGATGGCTTTGATTAAATTGAGGTAGAGGCCATCTATTCCTATTTTTTCTAAGGTTTTTAACATGAATGCATGTTGGACTTTATCGAAAGCTTTTCCTACATCTATTGAGATAATCATGTGGTTTTTGTCTTTGGCTCTATTGTTATGGTGTATTACATTAATTGATTTGCAAATATTGAGCCATCCCTGCATTCCTGGAATAAATCCAACCTGGTCATGGTGTATAATTTTCCTTATGATTTGCTGCATTCTATTTGCTAGTATTTTATTGAGTATCTTTGCATCTATGTTCATTAGGGAGATTGGCCTATAGTTCTCTTTCTTGGTTGGGTCCTTCTCTGGTTTTGGTATTAGTATGATACTTGCTTCCAGAAATGAGTTAGGGAGAATTGTTTCCTTTTCAATTTCATTGAACAGTTTGAGGAGTGTTGGCATTAAATCTTCACTGAATGTTTTATAAAATTCTGTTGTAAATCCATCAGGTCTTGGGCTTTTCTTTGTTGGTAAGTTTTTAATGACATTTTGAATCTCATTAATTGATATTGGGTTGTTCAGGGTTTTTATATTTTCCTGGTTCAACTTTGGTAATTTGTACATTTCTAGGAATCTGTCGATTCCTTCTGGGTTTTCTATCCTATTGGAATAAAGATTTTCAACGTAGATATTAATGATCTTTTGCATTTCTGTGGGATCTATAGTGATTTCATCCTTTTCATTCCTTATTGCATGAATTTGAGTTCTTTCCTTTCTTTTTTTGATAAGATTGACTAGAGGTTTATCAATTTTATTTACTCTTTCAAAAAACCAACTCTTTCATTCACTTATTTTTTGTAGAGTTTTCTTCATCTCAGTTGCATTAATTTCTGCCCTAAGCTTTATAATGTCCTCTCTTCTTTGGGCTTTGGGCTTGACTTGTTCTTTTTCTAAAAGTTTGAGGTGCAACATTAGGCTATGTATTTGTTCTCTTTCAGTTTTCTTTATGTATAAATTCATTGCTATAATTTTCCCTCTGAGGATTGCTTTTATTGCATACCACAGATTCCTATAAGTTGTAGTTGTATTTTCATTTGTCTGCAGGTATTTTCCAGTCTCTTCTCTAATTTCCTCTGTGACCCCTTGGTTATTCAGGAGGTTGTTGTCTAATTTCCAAGTATTTATAAAGATTTTGGAATTCCCTTTGTCATTAATTTCCAATTTCATTGCACTGTGGTCAGATAATATGCATGGGATAATTTCAATCCTTTTGCATTTAGGTAGGTATGCTCTATGGGCTAGAATGTGGTCTATTTTAGAGAAAGTCTCATGTGCAGCTGAGAAAAATGTTTATTCTGGTGTTGTGGGGTAGAACACTCTATAAACATCCACTAAGTCCATTTGTTCACTCATTTGGTTCAGGTCTGTTATATCTTTGCTGAGTTTTAGTTCAGTTGACCTGTCTCTTTGCGTCAAAGGGGTATTTAGGTCCCCTATTACAATAGTGTAATTGTTTATTTACATCCGTTAAGATTTGCCTTACATAGTTTGGTGCTCCAGTATTTGGTGCATACATGTTTAGGATTGTTATCTCTTCCTCTTGCAGTTTTCCCCTAACTAATATATAGTGGCCTTCTTTGTCTCTTTTGAGTGTTATCAGTTTGAAATTTACATTGTCTGCAAACATAACAGCTACCCCTGCTTTTTTCTGGGAACCTGTTGCATGGAGGATTGTTTTCCAACCTTTGACTTTCAGTCTATGGATTTCCTTTTGAGTAAAGTGTGTTTCCTGTATGCAGCATATTGTGGGATTCTGTCTCTTAATCCACTCTGCTGGTCTGTTTCTTTTGACTGGTGAATTGAGGCCATTTACATTGATGTTTATAACTAGTATACTTTGGCTTATTCTTGTCATGCTGTTTACTTCGATGTTGCTTTCCTGATTTTGCTGTTTAATTTCTTGTTCTACTTAAGGGTTCCTTTCTATTGTTGGTCTTGGGATTGTGGTCACTTTTTTCTGTCTAGAATATCTTTCAGTACTTTTTGTAATGTTGGTTTGGCACTCATGAAGTTTGTCAGTTGGTCTTTGTCATGGAAATATTTTATTTCTCCACTGAATTTGAAGGATAGTTTTGCAGGATATATCAGTCTCGCTTGGAAGCTGTTTTGTCTGAGAATCTGTAATATCTCACTCCAAGCTCTTCTTGATTTCATGGTTTCTGTTGAGAAGTCTGCTGTGATTTGGATGAGCTTTCCTTTATAGGTGATCTGTTTCTTTTCTCTAGCAGCTTTTAATATTGTGTTCTTTGCTGCATATCTGGGATCTTGACTGTTATATGCCTGGGGTTGGTTTTATTTGGGTTGTGGCTCCTTGGAGTTCTATATGCTTCATTTACCTGAACATCAGTTTCTTTTACCATTCTTGGGAAATTTTCTGCTATTATTTCTCCAAATATTCTTTTTATGTCATTTGTGTTGTCTCCTGCTGTTTCATTGATTCCTATTACTCGCACATTATTTCTCTTTGCTTCATCTTGCAGCTGTTGGATTGTTTTCTCCTGGTTCCTTGTTGACTTTAAGAGGTCCTTCCTTTCACGGTCATTAGCTGTCAGGCTATCTTCCAGATCTGAAATTCTATCTTCAGATTCATTCAAGCGGTTTTTCAAGCTTTCAATGGTAGTTTTCATTTCCTGGAGATCTTTCTGAGAGTGTTTTATGTGTTCTAATTCATTCCTGAATTGCTCATTTAACATTTCCATTTGTTGCCTTTGATCTTCTAGTCTCTTATCTGTTTCTTCTCTGTATGTGCAAAGCATTTCTTCCATTATTATTTTCATTTCATTTTTTGCCTGAGAGATTAGTTCAGATTTAGTCTCTTCTATGGCTTGATGGAGTTGTTTCTTTACTTCAGATATGATCATTTCAGAAATTTAAGGTATGTGGTTTCCTAGTTCTCCTACGTCATTGTGTCCTGTACTTGTTCTGGGTGGAGTTGTGTTCTGAGACTGCACTTTGCCCCTTCGTTTTGTCATTTTGAATGTCAGATGACTGGTGCTGAGCTACTGACTACCCAGGCAGCTCACTAAGGACTCTAGGGATCCTAGTTTACCTGGATGTTAAACTACACCCAGGGTGGTAGCAGACTTTGGACCACTGGACCCAGGTACCCCAGGAAAATGCTGGGGTGCTTCGCTCAGAGCACAGCTGCTATAGTGGGAGAGTGTTGGGCTTTGGTACCCGAGTGTCCAGTGTGTGGATGGGAAGAGTATTTGTCTCAGCCTTGAAGCCTATGGTGATTAGGCAGCGGTTTCTGTTTCGGGTTCCTCGGGTAGCTTCAGGGGGTAGCAGGGCTCTCCTCCCAACCCCGAGGACCCCAGAGCCTGAGGCTGATTCCACTCTGCAGGTCTCAACCACCAGCAGAGACAGGCCCTCCAAGTTGGATTTCCTTCCTAACTCTAAGGTGTGGAGCTTACCAGAGAAGGGTTGCGCTGCTGATGTGGTGTCGCAGGTCACTGGAGAAAGGTCCTAGTCGCAGAGCCGGGAGGCAGGCGATGAAACGCCCACCACCCAGGTGTCTGAGCGAGTCTGCTTTTGTCTCAGGTTAAAGGTCCCAGTTGCACAGCCCGGGCACAGGCAGGAAGCATGGTGCCGCCCAGGTGTCTGCGTGAGTCTGCCTTTGTCTCTGGTTAAAGGTCGCAGTCGCACAGTTGGGATGTGGGCAGGAAACGCCGCGTCTCCCAGGTGTTTGGGCGAGTCCGCCTTTGTCTGTGGGTGAAGGTCCCAGTCCAGGCACGGGCAGGAAACGCCGCGCTGCCCAGTTGTCTGCGTGACTCCGCCTTTGTCTCTGGTTCAGAGGAGAAGGATATCGCTGCTCATGTGTCCTCACAGGTCAGCCTCCTTTGCTGGAGAAAGGTGTGAGTCACCCAGCTGGCATGGACCATGAAACGCAGCACTGCTTAGATGTTGGCCACACGCCGGTGGGCCTCTGTCACTGGAATAAGGTCCAAATCGCACAGCTCGGACCGGGCAGAAACGCCCCAGCGATAGAATTCTGGTGCCCGTGGGCCTATGTCCCTGGAGTGAGGTCAGATTTGCACAGCTGGACCGGGGAAACACCCTGCCGATCAGATGCCAGTGCCAGTGGGCCTTTGTCCCTGGAGTGAGGTCCGAGTCGCATGCCGGTGGGCCTCTGTCACTTTTCAAGAAAAGAGCATCCTCAAGGGGTCCAGTGTCTTGATCCAGGAGCCACAGTGCTCATCCCACAGTTGACACTGCCAGACCAAGGAGCCTGAATAATCTACATTTAAGCTGTTGCCCTAGACCAGTGATGGTGAACCTCTTAAAGCTTTCAATGATGATGAACAGCCCACTGCTGCACACTGGGCCGTAGGTTTGCCACCACAGTCCTAGGCTGAAGCCATACACTGATATTTATTCTTTAAATATTTCCTAAAATTAAACAGTGATGTGGTCTAGGTGTAGTGTTTTCTGTGTAGGAAGGTTTTTAGATGACATATTCTATTGCTTTAATAGATACAAACTCATTCATATTTTCTATTTCCTTTTTAAAAATTTATTTTTATTAGTATATATTTGCCATACATAATGATCACATTTATCATACGGAATTTGTACCTGTACATAATGTGTCTTAATTCTTTGTTTTTTCCCAGTCCCCTCCCTTCTGCTTAACCCTTCCCCTTCTCTCATTTACAAAAGCTTTGTTTCCCTTTTTTCTCTTCCATTTTTCTTTTTTTAAAAATTCCAATCCCTTCCTTCCCTCTCTCCTCCCCCTTTCCTGTTTCCCTTCTCATGTTCTTTCTACTCCCCAATATCTAGTGTATTTTCCATTTTGCTCTTTACATACCCCTTGGGTTTCTCACACAAGAGAAATAATGTGATATTTAAGCTTGTGTGTCTGATTTATTTTATTTAATATTATGCTCTTGAGGTGCATCCATTTGCCTAAAAATGACTTGAGGTTACCTTATTTATGGTAGTGTAGTACTCTAGTGTATATAAATACCAAATTTTCTTTATCTGTCTGTGGATGGGCATCTGGGCTGTTTGGAAGATTTAACTATTATACATTGTGCTTGTGATAAACATGGATATGCATATATCAGTGTGATATGTTTTGGCTCTTCAGGAAGATACCTATAAGGGGCACAGCTGGGTCAAATGGAACCTCTAGTTTAAGGTTTTTGAGGAACCTCTGTACTGATTTCCATAGGATTTGTATCAATTTATACTCTCACCAATAATAGAGATGGGTTTCTTTTCCCCCACAACCTCTCTAGCATTTGTTGTTGATTGATTTCTTGATGATAGCCATTCTTTTTGGAATGAGATAGTATCTCGATGTTGCTTTAATTTGCATTTCTCAAATGAGTAGTGATGCTGAACTTTTTTTTCATACATGTACTTGCTATTTTTACTTCTTCATTTGAGAAATACCTGTTTATTTCAAATGCCCATTTTTAGATTGGGTGTTTAAATTTGGGAGATCTGATTTTTTTGAGTACTTTAGATAATCTAGTGATAGTCCTTTGTTTGAGGCATAGCTGGTAAAAATTTTTTCCCACTTTGTGGATTGTCTCATCACTTTGTTGATGGTTTCATTTGCTGCACAAAAGGTTTTTAATTAGATGTTATATCTGTTGTTGATTGTCTGTAGTGTTTCCTATACCTGTGTCTTCTAGAGTTTTACTTCCGTCTTCCAGCAGATTGTTTTGGTTTTTATATATAGATCTTTGATCCATTTCAATTTTAGTTTAGCTCATGTTGAGAGATTTGGGTCTAAGTTCAAACTACAGCATATGGAAAGCCAGTTTTCCCAGCACTATTTATTAAAGAAACTATCTTTTTTCCAGTGAAGATATTTGGCTCCTTTGTCAAAGATAAGGTATCTGAATGTGTTTAGAGTTGTTTCTGCATCTTTTATTCTGTTACACGGATCCTCAGGTCTGGTTTTTTGCCAGTACACTGCTGTTTTTATCACCGTAGTTTTGTAGTACAATTTCACATTGGGCATTGTGATGCCTCTGGCCTTGCTCTTGCTGCCCGGATTTGTTTTTGCTATTCCAGGTCTCTTCTGCTTCTGTACGAACTTTGTGATTGTTTTTTTCTAGTTCTGTGAGATATGCTGTTGGTATTTTGATTGGGATTACATTAAATTTGTATAACAGTTTTGGAAGTATGACCTTTTCACTGTATTGGCTCTTCCTATCCAAGAACAAGGAATATCTTTCCATTTTCTGATATGGTCTTTTATCTCTTTTTTCAGAGTACTGTAATTTTCAACGCAAAGGTCTTTCACTTCCTTTGTTAATTGATTCCTAAGTATGTCATTTTTCTTCATGTTCTTATGAAAGGTGTTGTTTCTCTGATTTCTTCTGAGTTTACTCTTACTAGAGTATGTGTTCTCTGTGAATTTGTTATTCTTGTATAGGAATGCTATTCTTTTAAAGATAAACAATAAAAACAATGATACCGAATTTCAAAACACAATAATAGATTAACAATGGTTAATATATTGTGTATGGTTATTTTCAAAGTAGTTGCTCAGATTGCAAGATATAGGCGTGAAAAATTAATCAAATAATATAAGCACAAACCATTCTTTTTAGTGAATAATAGACATTATTAGTATAATTATCTTAGCTATTTGTGTATATGTATACATATATGTATATATATATTTTTTTCTTTTCCCTTTTCTCCTTTCCTCTATCCCAGTTTCTCTTTCCTTTTGAACAGTTTCTTTCCATTTTCTAATATCTATTGTACATTTTGGCTCTTACTTAGTCTTTCAATTTCTTCCACAATACAGTGTTTACACATGCAAGCCTGACTTATTTCACTTATGAGTATGGTCTCTGGTTGCCTCCATTTACCTATGAAAGCTTTGAGTGTACCCTACATTATGGCTGAGTAGTATCCGTTGTATAAAAGACCCCTTTTTATTATTCCTCAGTTGGGGGGCATTTGTGCTCTTTCCAAGATTTAGCTATTACAAATCATGCTGCTATAAACATAGGTACACATATATTGTTGTGGTATGATGTTTCTAATTTTTCTGGAAAATACCCAGAACAGGAATGGCTGGATTGAATGGGACCTCTAATCTTAGTGTTCTGAGGAATCTCCACACTGAGTTCCACAGTGGTTGTCCCAGGCTGCACTCCCATCAACAGTGGAAAAGAGTTCCTTTTTCCCCACAGCCCTGTCAACATTTGTTATTGGTTGATATTGGCTGATGATAGCCATTCTTTCTGGCATGAGATGGAATCTCGGTGTTATTTTGATTTGCGTCTCTTGAATGACCGGTGATGCTGAACATTTTTTCATATTTTTTTTGCCATTTATTTTTCTTCATTCATCTCAGATGACAATTTTTGGATTGGATGTTTGAATTTGGAGGCCTGATTTTTTTTAGTTCTTTATATATTCTGGGTGAAAGTCCTTTGTCTGAGGGACAGTTGGCTAAAATTCTGTCCCACTCTGTGGGCTTTGTTTTCACTCTGTTGGTGAGTTCTTGTCGTGTGCAAAAGCTTTTTAATAGGATGAGATCCCAGTTGTTGATTCTTTGCAGTATTTACCAGAAAGTTTGGGTTTTGTTCAAGACACTCTGCATATCCCCTATGGTTTCAAGATTTCTACCTACTTTCTCTTCCAGTAGATTTAATGTTTCTTTTTATTATTTAGAACTTTGATCCATTTTGACTTTAGTACATGGTAATAGACATGATTCTAGTTTTAGTCTTCAGCATGTGGAGAGCCAGTTTTTCCAGAAGCATTTGTTAAAGAGGCTAACTTTCTTTCACTGAACATGTTTGGCCCCCTTATCAAAAATAAGGTGATGAAGTGTGTTTGTAGTTGTGTCTACATCTTCTAATCTGTTCCACTGATCCTCAGGTCTATTTTTTTGCCAGTATCATGCTGATTTTATCACAGTTGCTTTATAGTAGAATTCCAAGTCAGGGATTGTGATGCCTCCTGCCTTGCCTTTGTTGCCCAGGATTGCCTTTGCTATTCTACACCTCTTCCGGTTCTAAGTGAATTTTAGGAATGTTTTCTCTAGTTTTGTGAGGTGTGCTAATGGTATTTTGACCAGGATTGCATTAAATCTGCATAACAGTTTTGGGAGTATGGCCATTTTCATGATGTTGGTTCTTCCTATCCATGAGTGAGGGATAGCTTTCCATTTTCTGATATCCTCCTTGGTTTCCTTTTTCAGAGTACTGTAATTTTCAATGTATAGATCTTTTACTTTGTTAAATTGATTCCTAAGTATTTCATTTTTTGGATGCTATTGTGAAGGATGTTGTTTCCCTATTTTCTCTCCCAGTGACTTTGTTTGTGTCGAAGAATGCTATTTTTCAGTGAGTGACAACTTAAAAAAGGGAAAAAGATAAAATAAAGAAAGGAAAGGAAAAAAGGAGTAGAAGCAAGGCTGAATGACAAAGTGAGATCACCAAGTCTCAGGAGACTGTTGAAGAAGACAGGAGAGAAGGAAAGGAGAAAACGAAACAAGAATGAAATAAAACCCCAGAAGCCCCCTAAAAACAATGTTCACACTCACAAAAAAACAAGCAATTAAACAAACAAATAAAACAAAACAAAACAAAAAAACCCAAGTGAACAAAACTTTTTAACAAGACCAAAAGCAAAGAAAAAAAGAGAAATTTCTCTGTGATATCGAGTTTGATGCTTATCTTTTGGGGTGTACAGTTAGAGCGCAGATCCATGTTGTAAATCCCAGCGAATCAGCAGTAGGATTTTGGTGTGGTTCTGTTTCTGGAACTTTCAAGTCCATAGACATTCAGGTTGAACCTGGCCTCTGGTCATGGGGCTGGGGCCCCAGGCACTTAACTGTTTGCAGTGCTCTGGGTGTCTCTCGGTGGCCTGACTGTGTGTGGCTCCGTAGCCTTGAACATCTTCCATGGCTGGCTCTTACCCAGTCAGTGTGGGAGTTAGACACTGGGTGCCTTGAGATGAAACGAATCTGCAGCTCGTTTAAGTCTCAGGTTCAACTGGCCCCTCCCTAAAGTGGCATTTTATTAGGTACCCTCTGCAGAGGGCATTGATGTTAGTGGGTAGCTCCTTCTAGAAATTGGCTTGCCAAATAGACAGTTTTGGGTTTTGTGGTGCTCACATCTATTTCTGGAGTTGTTTTTCAGGTTCTTTTAATTTCAAATGAAGAATTAAGCAAAATGAACCAAAATGGTGACAAAGCTTGTTTGAAAAAGTGAAGGAGAAGCTGGCTGTGCAGAGTGATCTTGGGCTGAAAAGAAGAGGAAAACATACCCCAGAGGACGCAGGGCAGGCTAGTGTGAGGAAAGTCACGGATGCGAGCTCTTCATGACATCTATGTCCTTTTATGTCTTCCCATTTTGAGAGAATCTGTGAAAGCTTCTATGTACTGGCCCTGAGAGGTGGTGCGGGGATTCCCCAGCTTTCTTCCCAGCCCGTCCAGCCGCACCCTATCTCCTGTCTGACTTGTGGAGTCGCTCACTAGCTGCTGTAGTGCACAGCATTTACTGCTGTATCCCACCAGTGCATTTCTTTCTCCCGGAAAGCTTCTGGAGTAGCACACTTTCACTGCCTCTAAAGATTTATTTATTTATTTATTTATTTTTTCACTTTTATTTTAAAAGTAAAAGAACAAAAACATATTAACAAACAGACACAAAGTAGCATAAGAGTAGTACAATCAAAACTGAGTTACAGACAAGGTGACAGGGAATCAACAATGGTTGTTGCATTACATATTGATAACTTCGAAGTGTATACTCAGGAAAACAGATATAGACATGCAAAATTGATTAAACAAATAATCATCAACTATTCCTTACAATAAAGTGACCTAAGTCTGTAGTACAACTATGTTAGATATACTGCATATACATACATACATACTTACATACATAGATAATTATCCCTTCCTTCCTTTTTTGTTTTTTTAATATAATTTTTCTTTTTAAAGTGTGAAAGAAAAAGAACTACATCAACAATGCCTCTAAAGATTTAATCTGCCTTTATCTTGCCCGAATCTAGGAACCAGGGGAAAAAGTACATATTGCCCCTTCCCTTTTCTGCACTGTGGTGTTCTTTCACTTTCTTTGAGGGCTCTGAGGTCCATATTCCTTCTTTTTTTCTCTAAATTGTTATTTTCCATTATCTGGATTCTGAATTTTTTTTCAAGACAGGGTCTTGCCATGCAGTTTAGGGTGGTCTTGAACTCACTGTGTTGACTGGGATGGTCTGGAACTTGCAACAGTCCTCCTTCCTCAGCCTCCTAAATGCTGGGGTTTCAGATATGGACCACCATGCCTGGCTGGATTTTGAATTTTTGAAAGTGCCTTAGTTACTGTTTCATTGCTGAGACAAAATACCTACCACCTAAATTTAAAGAAGGCAAGATGTATCTGGCTCACAGGTCGTAGAAGTTTTAGTCTATAGTTGGCAGGATCCAAGGCAGGGTGTCGTGCCCAGGGGCATCACAGAGGAGAAACAGTCCACGTCACAGCAGGGGAGGCAGAAGGTGGCAAACAGCAAGTCCAAGTGGCCTTAGCAGCTTCTTTCTGTCCCTTTTATACTCTATCCAAACTACTGGGCTTGGGACAGCACCAAACCGATCAGTGGGCTGATTAGTAATCACGCACCCTTAATCCCAGCGTCACACACTCTAGATCCAGCCCCTTTTAAAAAGCCCCAACCTGTGACCACGTAAGGCTTTTGGGAGGACATGTAGACACAAGCCATAACACAGAGGCTGATTTATTGCTGCTTACTGTTTGGCTATTTTCCTGGAAGTCTAGCTTTCTATTTCTTTTTGTTTATTTTATTTTATATACTTTTTGAGACAGGGTCTTGCCGTGTACTTCAGGCTGGCCTTGAACTCACTATGTAGCCCAGGTTGGCCTCAAATTCATAGCGATCCTTCTGCCTCAGCCTCCTGAGTGCTGGGATTACAGACATGAACCACCATGACTGGCTCTATTTCTTTTTGAATCAGTTTTGGTAATCATGTCTCTTAAGGAATTTGTCAATATCCTTTAAGTTGTTGAATTCATTAGGCTAACGTAATATTCCATTCTTAGTCTATTAATATCTGTAAAATCTTAATATCTGCTTTGACATTCTTGATATTGGCAATTTGTGCCCTCTCTTAGCGAGTCTAGCTACAAGTGTTTTCAAAGAACAGTGTTTCTTTATTTTTCTTTATTTTTTGCCTGTTTTTAATTTTACTGATATTTGTTATTCATTTTGTTATTCCTTTCATGTATTTACTTTGGGTTTATTTTGCTTTTATTCTTCTATCATTGATTTTGGACTTGACTTTTCCAAAAATCATTTGAAGGTATTTACTTCCCTCCAAGCACTGCTTTACCTGTATTCTATGAATTTTGATGTCATGTTTTCATTTTTAACCAGTCCAAAATATATATTCTAATATCTCCTGTGTTTAGTCTATGTACGATGGGTTATTCAAGTATGTTTTAATTCAAATATTCTAAGATTTCTCTGAAAGCTGTTGATATTGGTGCTTAATTTAACATTTCAATAAATTACTTACTTTTAATTGTGGTAAAATATATATAGCATGTAATTTACTACTGTAACCATTTTTAAGTGTATAGTTCAGTGATGTTAAGGACATTCACACTGTTAGGCACCATCACACTATCCATATCCAGAACTCTTTTCATGTTGCAAAAGTGAAATTCTGTACTCAGTAAACTATAAATGTCAATTTGATCCATTTGGTTAATAGTGATAATCAAGTCTTCTGTATCTTACTGGTTTTCTGTATGCTTCGTCTATCATTTCCTATAAGTGTTGAAATATACAACTAAAATTGTAGGTTTACCAATTTTTCCTTTCAGTTATGTTAGTTTTCCTCTTATATAATTTGAAGCTGTCTTGTTAAGTGAGTATACTAACTTAGGTTTGTTATGTTCTATTTGTGTGGCCAGAGTTTTTTTTTTTTTTTTTTTGGTACTAGGAATCAAACTCAGGACTTTGTGCTTGCTAGGCAGATGCTGTGGTGCTGAGCTATATCCCTGGCCATGTTATGTTTTATTTGTGAATTGTCCCCTTGTTGTTTATATGATGTTTCTCTTTTCCAGATGATATTACCTGTTCTTAATTCTCTGTCTTATATTAGTTAGTACATAATAGGTAAAAAATGGTAATTTGTACTTTTAATAATTAATTCATAATTAATATATTATAGTATTTCCAGATTTATTAGTAATTAGGTTTAGCCTGTCTTTTCCTATATTGTTTATCTTTAACTATTTGTAACACTTTAAAAAATAACTTTTTAAAGATACCATATAGTTACTACTTGCTTTATTTATCTAATCTGACAGTCTCTTTATTGGATTGAATGTTAGACCATCTCATTTATCATAATGGTCAATTTTTGATAATTCTGGTACTTTGATTTTATTGTTGGTTGAGTGTAGTTTTTGGTTTTTGTTTATCCTGGTTTGGGTTAATTGAGCTCTTTGGATATAAATTGAATATGCTTATAGATTTATGAAATTTGGCAAATTTTCAGCCGTTATTTGTTAAGCTTTTTTTCCTATTCTTTCTTCTGTTTAGTTTCTGTAACTCCAGTTAAATGTATGTACATTGCTTGACATTGTCCCCTAGGCCACTGATAGACTTAATTTTTATCCAGGTTTTCTTTTCTCTGTGCTTAATTTCTGCAAGTTATATTGCTGTATCTTCAAATTTCGTGATCTTTTCTTCTGCAGTGTTGTTACAGTTTGGTCTGCAATGTCCTCAAAAGCTCATGGGTTAAAGGCGGGTGGTGGTGAAATCTTTAAGAAATGAGGCCTAGAGGAAGGTCTGTAGATCTTTCTAGGGGATCATAGGTCTCTGTGCTCACTCTTCCCATTTTGTTCTCTTTTGCACCCTGGTTATGAGTTGAACGCTTTGTTCTGCTATGGTTTCCTGCCATGATGTGCTGCTATAGGCCCAAAGCAGTAGGGACAACTGTTTATGGTCTTAAACTCTGAGGCAAATAAGCTTTTTCTTTTTATAAGTTGATTATCTCAGATATTTGTTGTATATGTAAAAAGCCAACTAATACAAGTGTCTATTCGTGGTTAATCCACCCAGTGAATTTTTAATTTCTGCTACCTTGTCCTTTCATTTCTAGAGTTCCTTTTCCCTGTCTTTCAATACATTTGAAAAGAAACATTTGAAAAGTTTTAATAACTCTTAATTTCCTGTCTCTGATTTCACCACCTCTGTTATTTTTGGCTTTTTGTTGATTATTTTTCTAATGTTTCACATTACCCTATTTTTCACATTTCTGGTAGAAAGATGGATTATAGGTCTCATTAATATTTTTCTGTTAATGTTTTTGCATTTGGATTTTGTTGTCTTCTTTTAGAAAGTGTTTGGTTGCATTCTGGCAGGCCGTTATTTGCAGAATTGTAGGGGCTCTTTCAGTGTGTGACTTCTGTGTTTGGTGTTGCCCTACCACTTTTAACTGCCACTGTCTTTCTGACACCTGACTCTAAAGTGGCATGGCCTTGGTGCCGTGGTTTAGATTTTCCTTTGTGCTCTGTGGTCCAGAGTATTGTTAAGAGGGGATGGTCCCAAAAGGCAGAACCAGGGCAATTCTTTGTATCCTTTCCCTCAGTCATAAGAGAGACTGCTTATTGTCCAGTTTCTAAAAACAGTTGTTTTCATATATTCTGTTCACTTTTCTAGTTCTTACAGTAGAGCATAAATGTGGTCTCTTTTCTTCCATCATGACTAAAAGCAGAAGCCATTGCTGGTTTTAATGTAGTTCATAACATTTTTGAGGGTGTGGTAATATATAAGTAAGTGTGTTAAATATAAGTTTTACAAATATGCATCCTAGGTAAAAGTCTGTGAAGACAGCTTGATCTTGTTGCCTTCTAACTAGCTTCCCTTGCTGTATGGGGTAATAGCACCAGGGATGGGAACACGAGGCATGACACCGAGAGTAATGATTAGACCTGCGCTTATTTAATCTCACTTGGCCACTGACAGGTGTGTCTTTATATATACTTAATTATTCAGATACCCATTTCTTTCTCTCTGTAAAATGAAGGAAGTACATTAGGCTGATTCAACGCCTGAGTCTTGTTCAGTTGTAAAATTCTGTGATTCTGTATCATATCTATAAGTGTTCCTGAAAATTAAATACCAAAGCTCTGAAACTAGTTAAGCATGGTTTAAAAATAAAGAATCTGAGTTGTGGCTCTAGAAAAATTTGTTCCTAATTTGATCTAGTTAAATAATAAATCAAGGATGAAAACATTATTAGAGCCTTGGGTTTTATTGTACAAAGGTACCTATTCATAAATATTGCATATTTGGATCGTGTTTTATGCAAATGGATGGGAAAATCCGATTCTAGTATTTCTGGGTTTGCATAGGACCTTATTTAGAAACAGCTTCCTGCAGGGAGAAGCACAACTGAATATATAGATATTAAATTCTTAATCTCCATTACAAATTCTCACCCAAATCCTTTAAAATATTAACTGTTTTTGATTTTGTAAAACATGCACATAAGTTGAAAATATGAAAAGTACTTAAAAGAATTCAGTGAAGTATAAGTTTATCCCCTTAATACCTCACTCACAGTGTTCAGCAATCTAGTTTTCCTCTTTCCAGAGGCAGCTCTCATTACCAGTTTTATTTGTACTACTACAGGTAGTCTGTGCATGGTGATAGTTATTAAAATTGCATGTGTGCAACTACACATATACAGTTAAATGAATATGAAGTAGCATGTTATGTACATTATTCTGGTCTATGTTGTCTTAGTTATTTCCTTTGTTTCTGGGAAAAAATACCTGACTCTCACAGTTTAAGGAAGGAGAGGTTTATTTTGGCTCAGATATGTAGAGGTTTTAGTGCATAGTTCGCTGGCACCAAGGCAGGGCAGCATGGCAAACAAGGGAGGAGGGAGAGAGATAAGCCTTTCCAGGCCATGTCCCCTGACCCACCTCCTCCAATCAGGGTTCACGTCTCAGCATCACAGTTAGTTATAGACTTACCAGTCAACTATCCACTGGTGAGTATCACATGATCATGACCCATTCATTTCCTGAAATCCCCACTCAATGAGCACATGAAGCTTTGGGAGTATATCTGCATATAATAATATATGACTTTTTACATATCTGCTTATAGAGAATGACCTATTAACTACATTTTACTAAGCAAATTGATTAATCTTAATTTAATAGTTTTTAATTAATGGATTACTTTTAAGCCTTTACTGTTATATTCAGTTATATAATGAATATATTTTCTTTTACATTTTGTATTTATCTTAGATTATTATTCCCCTTTTCTCTTTTTATACTGTTTTAAAATCATGCATAAAAATTTCAATTTCTGTATATTTTGATCTAGTGATCTTTCATAATTCTGAGCCTTTTTTTTTCTGTTTTTTGAGACAGGGTCTTGCTGTGGCAATCAGGCCAGCCTTGAACTAACTATGTAGCTCAGGCTGGCCTTGGGCTCAGGGCCTTCCCCCTGCCTCAGGCTCCTGGGTGCTAGGATTATAGGCCTGTACTACCAGGCCCAGCTAGGTCTTTGAACCATTATTTGAATGGTCTTCACTACTCTAAGAATGGAAAGATACCCATTTTTATATTTAAATATTTGATGAGTTTGGGTTTCATTTTAGCATGAGAGCGCCCTTCTTTATTTTTTTCCCCACGATGGCTACCCATTCATCTTTCCCCTACAGGTACACAATTTCATTTCTGTCATATTCTACATTTTATATGCTGTTTGCATTATCTTTGGACTTTCTCATGCTTTTCATTGATGTGTATGTTTAAAAACCATGCTTGTAATTATTGTACAATATAGGTGTAATTATAATAATTTAGATAATAGAACTGTACACACTAGAGGTACATGTTATAACTGTTAGCATGTGAGTTGGGCCATTACTTCATTTTTCCAGTAGCTTCTGAGTTTTACTCACTCCAGGTTTGTTAATTGTTAACTCTAGATTTAAGTTGTCTATTTCTAAAACTTTACTGGTATCTGTGATTGCATTATATTTATGAAAAAATAAATTATAAAAAAATCAACATCTTGATGTTATAGAGTCTGGTCAAAATAAAGGAGATTATTACATGTGTTTATGCCTCACGATAGTTTGGAAAGATTTCATTGTATAGCTCATGTACTTTATTTAATATCTATTCTTATGTCATCTGTCTCATTTAGTTACTCCTATATTTGAAATAATTTCCCCTTTATATTTTCTAAATAATGTCCTCCTTTTTATTTTCAAATATATTGCTCATATATTTGAAGGCTGTTTTTTATTGGTTTAAAAATAGCTTCCTAGTTAATTTCCTTTTGTTTTCCAGTAATTTAGTCTTATATTATTTTCACACACAATTTTACCTCTTTCCAGTTTTATGCTTTTATCTTCTTTTTAACTGTTGCATTTAGAATAATGCTAAGTAATCATGGTACTATTGGGTATGTTTCTAGCTTTTTATCATTTTTTTTTTTTTTATTTTA